>JALXFT010002820.1:0-56399 GCA_023376895.1 Aspiorhynchus laticeps | reverse complement strand
AGAATGAAGAGGAAAACTCTCGGGGCGAATAGAACGGTTTAGGTTGAAGAGGGCCTCCAAATTAGGAGAACACATCTTCTTCAGAGTTGTTACATCTGAACACCAACCTTCATTTATGTAGAAACAGTCCACCACCTTTCGTTTTCCCCGTTAGCTCCGTGATGCGATCTGATCTGAACAGCTGATATCCCGGCAAATGAAGCGCTGTTATCGGGATGGCTTCACTAGCCAGGTTTCAGTGAAGCACAATGCAGCAGAGTTTGAAAAGTCCTTGTTTGTGCGGGTGAAGTAGTTGTTCACCGTTTTGTTAGGAAGGGATCAGAGATTCGCGAGATGAATGCTTGGGAGCGCAGTTCGGAAGTCGCGTTTGCGGAGCTTAACCAGCACGCTTCCCTCTTTTCCTCTGAGCGCGCGTTTGACTAGGGCCCTGCCCGCTTGACCAAAACATCCAACAAAGCGTCTGAATAATCAAAAACATAAAAGAATGCGTGTGTTGCCTTATGACCAGTAGTTCATCTCTGGTAAAACTGATAGTAAGAGTATGACTAAACAGAACGAACAAAAACAAAAAACATTAAAAGAAGGGAGCATTCCAACCACAGCAGCCATATGCGGTGCCATCTTGTCGTGTTCACGAAAACTGAAAACCAATTAAAATGGCATATTAACTACTTACCACCTGCAAACAGCTTAACAAGGCACTATATAGCACTTCATTAATTATCATTCTTTTGATTACAAACATGATTGTCACACAACACACAGGCAGGAGACAAGGGGTAAGTGATATAACAGAGGTTTATTGACAGGAATGGAGATACAGATCGTGAGGAGCAATGGCAGGTGAGTAGCAAGCACAAGGAATAGTCCAATAGGTCTTAGCTGAATACTGAGATGTGATGTCTTTACAGGCTCGTGGGAGATCGGGGACCAGGAACGGAGGAGAGCACATAGGAGGTTCATCAGAGGTTCTAGTGGGTAGGCGACACAGGTAAGTACAGGTAGAAAGTCAGGGTTAGTACAGAGTGTGCACAGTAGACCGGACAATCTGCGACTGAGTGGAGTATGAATTTATAGGTGGCTTGATTGGAGACCGGCAGGTGCAGATGATTAGAATACAGGTGAGTGTGATCTTGTGTAAGTGGAGGCTGATGACGGTGGTGGCTGTGACTGCGTGACTGTGATGACAGAGACTCCCTGACAATGATCTTTTGAATGCAATTTAGGGGTATTAAACATTGAACCTTCTTCACAACTGCAGAACACCATAGCAAAAGCCTAGCAATAACACCCAAAACAGTAACCACCCAAAACACTATAATTATCAGTTAGTGAGGACCAACTAACCAACACGATCTCATGGCAATTCTTACATAATAAATAAATGCTAAAATGCACATATTTTACAAGTTCCCCAATTTATACGAAATACCTACCTCTAACCCCGCCCCTAAACCTACTTGTCACTCAAGACAAATCGTACAAAATCATACCAGTGATGTTGTACGAATTCATGATTTAGCCACTTTGTAACCCATGTACAAATTGGTCATGAGATATCAATTGTTTATTAACATGTTAACACACTCAGAACACTCAAGAAGCCATTAAGCAATGACCTAGCAGAGGTGTACGAAGTACACAATTCAAGTACTTGAGTAAAAGTACAGATAACACTTTTAAGAGTAATATTTTATTAGGTTAAGTAGACTCCTAAAGTAGACTACAAAAGTACTTGATTTTTAATGTACTTAAGTATTAAAAGTAAAAGAGTACTGATTGATGAATGTTTATTTAGCAATTGTGCCACTGATTATACTCATAACTGCTGATAATTCAGGTGTGCAAATAAATCCTATAATATAGAAATGAGGAAAAACAAAAGGTCTGTTGTCAAATAAATATACAATATAAAAACAGAGGTCACATTGGGTAAAATTTGTTAGCATTTTAAGAAAATTGTTATGCAATTCATACTACTTTTACATCATTTGAAAGTGTTATGGCAGTGGGGTAGATGCAGGGGCATTAATTTGCATTATTTTAACCTTATGTTTAGGTTTAAATAAAACCTACCCTGTTCAGATGGTAATACACAAATAAGGACATGTTTACACTCAAGAATTTCATACATTGGGCTTAAAAAGACCTGTTACAGCAACTTTAGTTTGCAAACAATGGACGCTCATGACCTAAATATGATTTTCATGTACAATAATAAATGCTAAAATTCGGCATTAATAACTTACTTTTTCGCACCATCAGTCGCGCACACACTCAAGCTCAGATGATCTCCAGTTATTGGCTCAGTTTGAGACAGACTTGTGAATTCTGTGAATTGTTAACTAGAGACTCGTTCTGATCAGATCATTTGAATCAGTGAGTTTTTGACTCGAAAACAGCTGCAGTGTGCTCAATAAAATATGTGAATGAGTCGTTAAGTGCGATTTGCAAACCAATTTAACTGGCTCATTAAAAAAGAATCACCTCATTCATGAATCGGACACTGCTATTGTGTCTTGTAGTGCGTGACGATTTCTCCAGTTCAAAATAAAAGGCACAACATGTTATTTATTAAATATAATGGAGTAAAAACAATGATATTATGTTTTGGAATGTAGTGAAGTAAAAGTAAACCTTTCTCAAAATAAAAATACTCAAATAAAGTACAGATATTTAAATTGTGCTTAAGTACAGTAACAATGTAAAAATACTTAGTTACTGTCCACCACTGTGACTTAGTAATCACTAGGATTGCAAATGAGCAGGACATTTTTGGGTACATTTCTTAAAACTTTCCATTAAGTCCACAAAATGTCCAAAAGTTTCAAAAAAAAAATCATGGAAAGTTTAGAAAAAAATTTAGAATTTGTTTTGAAAAAATTATGGAAATTTTCTGCCCTTTTGCAAACCTAGTGACCACCCAGAACACCATAATAGCCACTTTGCAATTATTTAGCAACAACATAAAACATCACATCAACTGATGTACACACTAACAAGCACTCAGAACACCCAATAAATTACCTAGCAACCATCTAGGGCCACCCTAAAAATCACATTTACAGCCCAGCCCACAGCACAGCACAGCCCCTAGCAACCGCTTAAGAAAATATATAAACTCTTAAGCAAACCTCTGATTCTCAGAACACTCTAGAACCCACCATCCAACATGCTAGCAACCATCCAAAATACCATATATTATTGGACGGTTAGTGATACCCTAGCAAAAAACAAGACAATTACAAAGACCAAGCAATCACCCAGACAATTACATCACCCATCTACTGCCACCCTAACCACCCCCAACAGAACACAGAGCAGCCTATAAGTGATTTCCAAGAAACCACATGAAACAACACAACTGTTAAAGGGGTGGTTGATTGCGATTTCACTTTTTTAACATTAATTAGTGTGTAATGTTGCTGTTTGAGCATAAACAATATCTGCAGAGTTGCGGCGCTGAAAGTTCAATGCAAACGTAGATATCTTTAAAAATTCTGGCAGTTTAATGCCTACAAAAACGACAGGTAAGTGACTACAACGAGTTACTTCCCGGGTCTGATACGTCACAGACCCAGATAAACCCCGCCCCTGGGAACACGCAGCAAAGGGGGCGAGGCCATGCTGCGCTGCTTTAGAGAAGAGGAAGAGAAAACTAGGGATGTACGTAAAAATCTATTCATATGAATCGCGATTCTGTCTTCTAACGATTCTAATGGATTCTCAAGATTCAAAATCATTAAAGCAGCAGTTCTTAATACTGTTACTCTGTCGCCCTGCTCTGCATCTCTCTCTCTCTCTCTCTCTCTCTCTCATTCAGATCGTCAGATAAGCTCCAACAAACTGTTCCAATTATACACTTATTTTCACACAGCAATGAGAAGCATTATAAATGGACACGCGTGCAGTTGCTGTGCTGTATTAAAGCTTTAATCAGGATAAAACCGTATATTAAAAGCTAACAGAAGCAGTAGCACTTACAAATAGCAGCGTATTTAAAAGTGTGAGACAACAACAACCAAACATACCATTAAGAGCCGTGCTTGCACAGGTTCTGCACGATCCTCTTCACTAATATCCTCTGGGTCTCAATCGGGCTCAAATTGATAAGCATTATAGACAACGCCACTGTTTAAATTATGTGAAAAATAATGTGTTTTTAAAAAAACCAAGCATGAACACATGCTAGACTGCACCCCATAAACACAATGAAGCCTAGAAAAAAAACAGTCAACCACCCCTTTAAGCAATGTGCTGATATTCAGAATCCCCTAGCAACATGCCAGCAACCGTCCAAAACACCACCAAACCTAGCAACACCCTAGCAACCACCTGAAACACTGCATCAACTGCCTAGTCAGCTGCCAATACCCTAGCAACCACCTGAAACACTACATCAACCGCCTGCAGAGTGTGCCTAACAAACACTCAGAATGGCCTAGGAACTACCCAGAATATTATTTAGCAAAAAATATAATGCCACTCTAGAAACCACCCAGAACACAATAACTACCATTTAGAAATATCCTAGCAACCTCATGAAACACCACAGAAACTGCCTAACAACAATTTAGTCATAGTGTGCCTAACAAACACTCAGAACACCCTGGTAACAACCTGGTGACATCCTGGCAACCACCCAGCAAGCTATCACACATCTAGTGACACCCTAAACCTAGTATATTATAGCCGCTTTAGCATCCACTTAAAACACCACTATAACTTAGAACACCATAGAAACCACCTATCAACATGCCAGCAACTACCCACAACACCATAGCTACCCCTTAGCAGTTCCCAAAAAAACACTTGACGGCGAGTGACGGTCGGGCTAGTTTGTTTGGTGTGTTCCACTCGTCGGCTCTCGTCGGGCTCACATCAGCGGCTGTTTGCCCGATTCAGCGTCGGGGACGTCGGAGAAAAGGAGAACTCTGATTGGATGTTCAGTTTAGCAAACGAGTCAGTGCCGAGAATTACAGCGAAAGTGATGAAAACGAGCACGTAAATGAAGGCGGTACAGACAGAAGGCTGTTTAAATGTTACATCTTTCCCAATCATTCTAATACGCGAATGTTTTCAAAACAACATGAGCAGCTTAAAATGATTAAAGTTTTCAACATTACTGATATTCAAAATGGTAAGCAAGCGCTGCTTTGTTTACGTTTCGTATATCTGCGTTTATCTGGTATATCTTTGTTTCGGTTTCTCCTTTTGAATGACTAATATATACTATTGATAGCTGCTGATATAGACAGTTAATTACTCTCACACATGCGCAAAACGCACATGTTAGTTTGCCGTCGGCTGTAGTCTGTGCGGTGTGTTCGAGCGCAGCTTTTTGGTCCGACGTTGCCGACACGAGGCGACAACACCGTCGGCTTTCGTCGCCACTAGTTCTTTGAAGTCGGCTTGGTGTGTCCCGGCCTTAACACCCACCATAACAACCTATAAGCGATACCCTAGAACAGTGGTTCCCAACCTTTTTTTCATGCCCCCCCCCCCACGTACACATATGGTAATCTGAGCCCCCCCCCGTATTATATTTAAACATGCCCATATACAGTATATATATATATATATATAAAACATTATATATATATGCAATAATAATATACATTTTTTGTCTTTTAGAAATGCACATTTGACATTGAGTTGACAGTAGTAGTTTGAGTTAGGATGCAGATGTAAATTTATGTTCATTATCAAAATCAGTAACATCTGTAAAAATTGCAACAACCTCTTTTTTTACATGGTGAAAGTACATTTTTCTGACTGTTTGAGTTTTATTAAAATTAACCATTGTTCTTCCTTAGCATACATTTACATCATGATAACCAGAGTTAAAACCACACATATAGCACCTCAATACTGTGGTAAAAAGGCAACTATATGGTTTCTAGGTAGCCTATTTATATGTAAAACAGTAGTCTAAATACATTTATTATAAATGCACAAACGCTAGCTATAGCTTAATCACAAATATACTGTAATTACATTCCATTACTCCTTTAATACACGTCTACATTAATATAATACATTTGATATAAATACCCCACATTTCTGCCACAATACCATGGTGCAGTTAGTGTTACTACAGTAAATCAATGGTAAACGATGGCGATTTGTAGATTGAAAAGCCTTCTGACTGTATCGTTGCACACAGTGTTTTTCTGCTGTTTGTCAGCACTGTTTTATCTGGATTTAAACTAGTTTATATCAGTTGACTGATATCGACTGATACTAGTTTATTCCAGTCATTTGTGTTCTTCGCTGAATTTAAGCGCTTCTCACTGGATCTCACAGCGCTGATTAGTGGTTGCGTGATCGGTGAGTCAGCTCGCTCAACGTGTCAACAGCTGCGCCGCTGTTTGAACCGAGCGGATATGGTCCGTGTGGCGTGGTTCAAATGAGTAGCGCTGTTTTGTTTTCCACTTTTGCCGCATAAACATTAAATTGAATATTTATCGAACTTGTTTTATCGAGGAAAATTATATCACTATAATTATGGTTATCGTTTTATCGCCCAGCCCTACCTCAAAGTATATCTGCTCCCGCGCCCCCCCGTGAACTCAAGGTTGGGAACCACTGCCCTAGAAAACACCTGAAACAACTGTTAAGCAATGTTCTGCAACACCCTAGCAACCACCCAAAACACCAAAGTTACAACTTAGTAATACCCTAACAACCACTTCAAACACCGTTTCAACTGCCTAGCAACAGCTTTGGCAGAGTGTGCATAACAAACACCGTGCACCAAGAACAATATGGTAACAACCTAGCGATGCCTTGGCAACCACCCAGAACACTATAGCAACCACATAGTTGAACCCTAGCGATCACCCAGAATATTATAGCACCACCTTAAAAAAACACTCTAGCAACATCATAGCAACCTCTTAGCAATATCTTAGCAACAACTTGAAACAAAACAACAACTGTTAAGCAAACCACTGACACTCTGAACATTTTAACAAGCAGCTAAAAATACCATAGATAGGCTACCCTAGCAAAAAAAAAAAAAAAAAAAAAAAAAATTCACCGAACAGAACACTCTAGCACCCATCCAAACAATTATAGCTACATCTACTGCCACCCTAATCACCCCAACAGAAAACCATAGCAACCCATAAGTGATACCATAGAAATCACTTGAAACAACACGACACAATGTGCTGACATTCAGAATATGCTAGCAACCACCCAAACCACCATAGCTACTGCTTTGCAATACCCTAGCAACCATCTGAAGCACCACATCAACTGTCTAGCAACAACGTAGTCATAGTGTGCCTAACAAACACTCAGAATGTCCTGGTAACAACCTAGTGACATCATAGTAACCACCTAAAACACTTTAACAACCACCTAGTGACACCCTAGCAACCGCCTAGCGACCACCTAAACATATATTTCTTAATCTATATTTTTACTATGTTGAAATTGCCTTTGTAGCAACAACCCAAAAACACCATAACTACAACTTAGCACCACCCTAGCAACCACATGAAACACCACATCAACTGCCTAGCAACAGCTTAATCATAGTGTTCCTAACAAACACTCAGAATGTCCTGGTAACAACCTAGTGACATCCTAGAAACCACCCAGAACACAATAGCAACCGCCTAGTAACAACCTAGTATATTATAGCCACTATAGCAACAACTTAAAACACCAGAACAACTAAGAGCACCATAAAAATCACCTAGTAACATCATAGCAACCACCTAGTGACACCTTAGTAACCACCTAGCGACCACTTAGACCAGGGGTCATCAAACTTGATCCTGGAGGGCCGGTGTCCTGCAGAGTTTAGCTCCAACTTGCCTCAACACACCTGCCTGGAAGTTTGAAGTATACCTAGTAAGAGCTTGATTAGCTGCTTCAGGTGTGTTTAATTAGGGTTGGAGCTAAACTCTGCAGGGACACCGGCCCTCCAGGACCGAACTTGGTGACCCCTGACTTAGACATATTTCTTAATCTATATTTTTTTCCTATGTTGAAATTGCATTTATAGCAACCACCCAAAACACCATAGGTACCAATAAACAACACCCTAGTAACCACCATAAACACCACACAACTGCCTGGCAACAACTTAGTCATAGTTTACCTAGCAAACACTCAGAACGGCCTGGTAACAACCTAGTGACATCCTAACAACCACCTAAATTATTTTTCTTGATCTATATTGTTTCTGTTACGGAAGCAGACTCAGACAGATGGTTAGAATACAACAGGTGAGTTTTATTGTAATCGGTGGAGTCAGCAGGTAGCTGATGGAGGTGAGTAACAAGTTCAATGAACAGGCACAGTAGTATGATGAGGGTGATAAGGGAATTTCCTTTGCTTTCACAGGAACTCGTGGATGGGGGAAACGGAGCACACACCTCACAATCCTGGACTGGGTAGACACACTCGAGGAGATCCTTAGAGACACAGACGATGGAGTAGAGCTGGGAGGAACACACTGGGTATGAAACAGGAGGTAAGTAGGAGATCAGGGTAAGAACACAGGTAAGTAGCTGTAGTAGCATTAGTCCACTTCAAAGGAAACGAGATCGGACAATGTGCTGTGTGAGGTGTGTGCTTTGTATGCAGACTGATGAGGGTGCTGATGACGTGCAGGTGAGTGCAATTAATACTCAGGTGAAGGAGTGCGTTGTGATTGGGAGGTGAATGAGCCTGGCTGATCCGTGACAGTTTCCTGTTGAAATTGTGTTAGTATTGTGTTATTTAGGGGTACCGTTTGTAGTTGCTCACATTTCATGGGGTAAATATGTGTTTGTTCTCTTCACATTTATTGTAACTGAGATGTGTTTACATGTGTTGAGTTAATGCAACAACCACAAGGCCATATGCAGAGGATGAGTTATAATGGATGACGCAACAAAGTGTATCATAGCGCTGCTAAACGTATATTCAAAAGTGTGTGTGTCCTAACGCCCAAGGCATCTTGAATGTGTTTGTTTGCCTTCTGCAATACTCATTACAGTCTGACATCAAAGTTAACACTCAAAGAAAAATTAAATTAGCATATTGCCTTAAGGTATACGTTTAAAGTAAAAAAAACATAGCTTGGACTATGTAAATGAGAATTTTCTCCTCAAGCTCAAATCAACAGACCGGTCACATTAGCTTTGTGCCTCACACATTCACAATATGAAGAATTTAGACAATGTTCATTTCTTGTGCAAACATGATATATTTTCACCCTCGCATAAGTGCAGTGCTTTGTTGTTTATCTTGTCTCGTGATAATATTCATCCTCCTTATTCATATCACAGTTTAAATTATCCTCAGCCAGTATTCCCATGCAAACATATGTCTGCTATTTTCCAATGGTAATTTTGATTACAATTTTGTCTTCTGATGTGACTTGCAGTCACATTTTGTTGAAAATAATGTTTTGTTAAGTACGCTTGAATAACCACAGTTCATATTATTATCTCTGAAAACCACATCAAGTGACTTCAAATTTGTTGCTGCATGCTAATTTCTATATTTATGCTGCACACTAAAATGTACTTTGTTGATGATACTGTCAAATCTTACCTTTTTCTTAATATAACAAACCCTCTATACACACATTGCTTGCATTTGCATGTAAAGGTGCAATTAGTGAAATTTCATGTGCAAAAAAGGTAAATTGTCTATAGTCAATAGTGTAGCGATGTAGGAAGTAACTTTCAAACCAAGGAGATATTTGTTGGAAAAATTCACATGACCAACAGAACTCCAAAAAAATAAAAAATAAAAATTGCATGATCAGCGGTACTCAATGCAAAATCTGCATGGAGACATTTTTCGGCCTCAGAGGAAATTTCCATTTGTATGGATTCCTATTGAAATCCCCCCCCAAAAAAATTAGCTCAACAACAGTACATTTTAAAGTTTTAGTATTTAGCTAAATTCATCAACTTTATTTAAATTCACATTAGCAAAATTTCATGATCAAAAAAGGTCCATTGTCTATTGTCAATAGTGTAGATCTATGAAGCACACGGATGTCTGTTTTCTGTTGGTCAAAGTGATTTCGCATGAGCAGCTGAACCAGATGCGAAATCTGCATGGAGACATCTGTCAGCCTCTCATGGAATTTCCAATTTTGTTGCTTCCTTTGACCATACCTATGAATTATCAATTAGCTAAATTAATTAGCTTCATTATTATTTAAAAAAATCATAATGTTATGCACTTTCAGGTTCACATAAAATGGCCTTGCATTCTTATTCCAATTCACTCTAACAAGAAAATGGAAAATGTAGCTGCATTACAAGTATACAGTTTCCTATAAATTTGCAGTGTCAATAAATTTATATGAATTTGGGACAAATCAAAATAGATACAGTTTTTGGCTTCTCTTCAACTTGTGGATATTGGGTGAAAAATCCAATGGAAATTCCACTTGAAAAGAAAAAAAAACTAAAATGTAATCTTTTAAATATCTCAATTGTGTTTCCTTGACAGCACTGAATTATTATAATTTTTTTTATCAAAATTTTTATTTATTTTCATATACAACGTCACAACACAACAGACATATACTCAATATCCCAAAAGTCCAGTCAAAAGGGAGGGAGAGAAGGAAGGACACGGAAAACACAGAACAAGTCATTCCTTTATATGATCATGTATGTAAAAAAAAAACACTGCCAAACATCAACGGTTGAAGGCTTAGCCCCAAGCACTGAATTAAATTTGAAAGTAAATTGAACATTTGCAGGAAGCAATCATTTACCTATGAAAATTAAATTTTACAGATGAAATTTACAGATGAAAATGAAAAAATGCTGTGGAACACAAATGTCTGTTTTGTCCAACCAATGGAAATCCAATGTTTTGAACCCCAATGACTTTCACTGTATTGTCAAAAACAGTTTAAACATTCTCCAAAATATCCCAAATTCTAATCTTGAAATATCATGAACTTTGACATTATTTTCATTCTGCCGGATGTCTGTATGAACTCTGCATAGCTCTTTTGAGTTGGAATTTAACAAAGCCAACCTCAGGAAGTTGAGTTGGATTTTAACAAAGCCAACCTCAGGAAGGTCATGCCGAACTTCCATCAGCATGTATCCTGTCCAACTAGAGGACCGAATACACTGGACCATTGCTACACTCAGTTCAAGAATGCCTATAAAGCTCGTTCCTTGCCAGCCTTTGGTAAATCGGATCACGCGGCCATTTTTCTCACACCGGAATATAAACAAAGGATCGTTCAGGAATCCCCGGGGGTGAGGGAAGTGACGCGCTGGTCCTCCCACTCTGAAGCTATGCTACAGGCGTCTCTTGATGACGTCGACTGGGACATGTTCCGGGCGAGTTCAGCTGACGTCAGCGAGTTCACGGATATAGCATTAAGCTTTGTTTACATGCTAACTAACCAAGCCACTGAAACGGTAACAATAAGGACATTCTCTAATCAGAAACCGTGGGTGGACAGAACAATCCGGGCTGCGGTTAACCAACGCACTGCCGCATACAACGCTGGTCTTCTGTCAGGAAACATGAGCGATTACAAAGCATCATGTTATGCTCTCCGACGGGCAGTTAGAGCTGCTAAACTCCGATACAGAGAGAGAATTGAGTCACATTTTCAACTCAATGACTCCCGACGCATGTGGCAGGGACTGAAGACCATCTGTTCCTCTGGAAATAACCCCTCCGCCGAGGTGAGAGCAGACCGATCGCTGGCCGAAGAGCTAAACACCTTCTACGGACGCTTTGAATGCAACGGCGGCAGCGCGACTCTGCCGATCAGCGCGTCAGGAAGCGGCAGACAGAGCAGCGATGTTGATCATGTTATCACCGTGTCAGAGGACGAGGTTCGGAGAGAATTAAGGAGAGTAAACATCAGGAAAGCCGCCGGACCTGATGGGATTACCGGCCGCACTCTGAGATCGTGCGCCGATCAGCTTGCTGGTTTGTTTACTTCCATCTTTAATGAGTCCCTTGCTACCTCTGTGATTCCCACCTCACTTAAGAAATCTGTCATCATCCCTGTACCTAAGAACAGTAAACCCTCTTGCCTGAATGACTATCGTCCAGTTGCCCTCACATCAACAGTCATGAAGGTTTTTGAGAGACTTTTAAAGAAACACATATGCTCCTCCATCCCTGCTACCTTGGACCCTCTTCAGTTTGCCTATCGCCCAAATAGGTCTACTGACGATGCCATCTCTCAGGTACTGCACTCCTTCCTCACTCATATTGACAGCAAAAATGGCAACTATGTCAGACTTCTATTCATTGACTATAGCTCAGTTTTCAATACTATAGTCCCCTCCAAGCTAGCTGTCAAACTCTCAGACCTCGGCCTAAACACTACACTCTGTGACTGGATCCAAGACTTCCTCACCGGCAGACCACAAGTGGTGAAAATGGGCCAGTTCACCTCCAACTCCATCACCCTGAACGTAGGAGCCCCGCAGGGCTGCGTTCTGAGTCCCCTTCTCTACTCTCTCTACACACACGACTGTGTGTCCTCTCACAGGTCCACTTCTATTGTTAAATTTGCTGACGATACTGTGGTTCTGGGCCTCATTTCCAACAATGATGAGACCGCATACTTGGGTGAGGTAGAGAGACTAACATCATGGTGCCAGGACAACTGTCTCTCTCTGAACATGAGCAAAACTAAAGAGCTGATTGTAGACTTCAGGAAGAGACAGCAGCGGCCCTACACTCCTCTCATGATCAGCGGGACCCCTGTGGAGAGGGTGAGCAGCTTCAAGTACCTCGGTGTAAACATCTCCGAGGACCTGACTTGGACTGCACACATTCAAACACAGGTCAAGAAAGCCAGGCAAAGACTGTACCATCTGCGACAGCTGAGGAAATTCAGGGTCTCACCAGCAATCCTGAAAACTTTCTATTCAGGGGCCATAGAAAGTGTATTGACTCAGTGCATCTCAGTGTGGTACAGTAACGCCACAAAACAGGACTGCAAAGCTCTGCAGAGAGTCGTGCGCTTAGCTGAGCGCATCTCTGGGTCTGCCCTCCCCTCTCTGCAGGACATCTACCTCAAACGCTGCAAAAGCAGAGCTGCAAAAATAATCAAGGACTCAAATCACCCCGGTAACCGTCTTTTCATCTCACTGCCATCTGGCAAGCGCTTCAGAAGCGTGATGGCAAAAACTGAGAGACTGAGGAGGAGCTTCTATCCACAGGCCATCAGGCTACTGAACTCGGTCTCCTAACATCTACAGGACTCATATAATTAACTGTAACACCCATCTTTCTCCATCTTCCGCATTGCTGCTATGTGTACATACCTGGTACAACCTGTTTGCACATTCCTTGCACATCCCATTCCTCTTGCACATCCCTGGTTATATTAATATTTATTAAATCCACAGTAGACTGTATTGCACATTTTAGTTCATTGCACATTTCACTCATTTTATTTTATTGTTTTTACTTATTATTATTTTTTTTTTATCTTATTCCTACCTATATTTAAATATATGCTCCTGTGTTATGTATCATCTTTTATTTTTATTTTCTTGCACTGTCCATTGAGCGGACCTGTCCTGACCTACATTTCACTACTGATTATACCCTGTATGATTGTGTATGTGACAAATAAACAAGAACCCTTGGAAAGTGCTGAGATGTACCGAGGGTGTACTGAATGATCTGTCAAGGCAAATTAGCTGCTGCTCTTCACTGGCAAGCTGAGATGTGTCTAACAAGGGGAGAAACACTTGCATTCAATGATTGACGTGGAGTGATCCCACACTACATCAGCGAAATCCACCACTTTTACCTTATTTCCAAATGTCTGACAAGGCAAACTGGAAGATCTCAGCCACAGGCCAGTGCTCAAGCACAGAGCAACAGGTGCTGGCTTCTCGTCTTACAGACTTTCAGCCTTTGTTGTCAAGTCAGGGCTGCACAAAAATGGTCGATGGCACTGTCAGAATATATTTTTTTATTAAGTGTCAATATTTTTTTCCTCTTCCAGAATACATTTTAAATCATTTTCAACAATAATTTTAAAGTATATATGTATATATTTTTCTGAGCAGTATAGAGCCTCTCCATAACAAATTATGAAAACAATTTTGGGTTAACATTTGCATGATTAAATGTTAAGTTCTGTAAGTGTTCTCATTTTCTTCAAGTTTTCCACATATTTTTCTAAATTAATTTGTCTTGTAGTTCTTTTCAATGGTTCTGTGGCATGTAAATGAACATGTAATCTCCTTAATTTATATAATAACATGAAGTGTTTATGATATTAATGATCTAAAAGGTCATACAAATCATGCATAATACAACATTTATTTAAAAATGTAAAACTGTTAAAATAGGAGTAGATGGCATGTCACACTACTAGCACTGCTTGACATCTCATGTCAACTACCCATCTACAACTTATAACTAGACTCACAGAGAATCTGCAAACTTTCTAAACTTTTTTTTTTGTGTGTGTTTTGTGTGCTGATCACGGAGGAAAATCTGTGCAATGGATTTAAACAGTCAATTTTATTACTTTTCATTGTATTACTTATCATTAACAGAATGCATGATTAAATTAACCAAAAATATTTAAACAACATCGACTCAAAACTGTTTAAAAATGTAATTACAAAGATTAATTTTAAATTAATTTATAAAAAAAATCTTAAGTTAATTAAGTAATTAAGTTTATTAAAAAAATCATATGAAGGAATATTATATATTTGTCTTTTAACACATTTAAGCAGAAGCCAAAAAGGTTTTAGAACCACGAGAAACATAATATCTGTAAAATATGAATTTGTTAATAATATTTATTCATTTTAAATATACATTTTCTGTTCTGATCATAGTTGAGTCAAATTCATCTATCACAAAACAATAATGTGTGTTCAGAAGAGTCGTAACTTGAATTTGATATTTTTGATGCTTATTTACTGCAAAATAATAATAATAATAATAATAAGAAGAAGAAGCAGTTTTATAAATTTCTCCATATTATATGAAGTTAAAATTATGATAATACAAAAAGAAAGTATAATGATCTATCTCAATGCCAGTTAACACAATTAATTAATTAGTGATTCAATTCGTTTTTTACCAAAAGGTCACCTGTGCCTAGTTGTGGTTCATATAATGATTTGAGAGATTTTTTTGTAAATTTGTAAATAAATCAAAGATTGTTGAAGTATGTTTACAACAAAATGCTATTTACTGTAAGACTTTCTACTTCAAAATGTCATGCGTAATTTAGTAAATAACTTGCTGCTTCTTTGTAATGAATTGTGAGAAGTTCTCATTTCTGATTGAGAATTTTGAACTTTTTTTTTTCAGTGCAGCAATTCCGAAAATTCATTATAAACCATTTTACAATGATGCATCTGTGTTTTAACATTGCAGCTGATAAACCAAACACACAGGAAATTCAAAACACCTTGAGTCAAGCTGAAATGCATAATTTCTTCAAAGACTAGACCGTTTTTTTTTTCTTCTGAACTCTGGGGTTCAGATTTCAATCACTGACTTTACAGAGATTGTGAAAAACAAAACATGATCTTCCCTCTCACGCTGCCTGTGGCGGGCAAAGGTTAAGCCCATTTCAAACAAGCTGGTCCGAGTTTACGCATACACACGCACATGGATTCTGAATGATAAATCTCACGACTCCCCCCTCCACTTGCCCCCGACAATCCCAACACTTGCCCTTAAAACACTAAAAAAGCTGCTTTGTGGGGAAGTGTGCAAAGTTTGCTCCGTTGGTGGTCACCGCAATAATAAAGCTGAGAGAGGCTGCGTACTCCATAAAACCCACCGCCAGACGTGCACAGCTTTTACATGATCGCAGTTTAAGCAACGCACATGGCTTCTTTTCATGGCCGAAGCCCATCTTCTGAAAATCCGTAAGGTAATAATTTGTTAATGGCCGCACTGGTGTTTAGTAAATAAGTCCACTTATGCAGAGTCAGATCATTTACAATTTTCCATTTGGTGTCTCATACAACACATTTTCTCCTCTAAGAGTTACTCTAGGTTTGGAGTGTATGAGAACTAGAATGAATTCAAGGGGAAACAGGAACATAAGTTTTCCGCTTGTGAAATTTAAAGCCAAGTTTGGGACCGGAGCGAACCAGAATGCATTAGACACTTTGAAATTATGTAGGAAAAACTTAAGGCCTTCTCTTGCTGGAGCTTACTTAGACCAAACATCCTGTTATGGCTACATCACCTTGCATATTTCAGTTAACCTAAAGCAGATTTTTCTTGCAATAATTTTAAGTGCTTGTTTGACCAAATCTCTGGCATCCTTTAAGGGGCTTAAAGACCCTATGAAATCAAAATTAAAGTTTTGAGGCTTTTAGTTCACGTGTGTGATCTTGGAGGTCATAGCAGAGACATGCACATTCAAAATATACAGTTTTCTCTTAGGAGACAGCAAAAACATAATCAAAAGACAAGGCGCTTGTTAAAAATTTTAAAAAAGTTACAATTGTGAGCTATAAAGTCGCAAGTATGAGAAGTAGCAGCAATTGTAAGAGTATATAATTATATATAAAGATGAGATATGATGTCGCAATTCTCAGATGTAAAGTTACTATTGTGAGATATAAAGTCAGGATCACAAAATATTAAGTTGCAATTATGTAAATAAAAAGTCAGAATTTCGATATATATGAAGTCACAATAAAGTTGAAATTGTGAGATCTGAAGTTGCAATTGTGATATATTAAGTTAAGCAATTATGAGTAGTCACAATTGTGTGGTATAAAGTCATAATTGACTCCTTAGTTACTGTTGCTATGTCCGATAAGCCATGCCGCTCTCACACTACACATCATGTTCCCACGCAGTAAAAAATACACCATGGAGCAAAGAGGAAAATGATAAAACGATGACAGACAAGACAGAGCAGGTTACTTCTGGTATGAAACAAGGTCTCAGCTTTCAAATTGTCATTTTTTAAAAGAAATTCAAACAATAAATACCATTTTGTGGCTCTTTAATGTGACAGATGTGTAGCACCTCAGTTCAAGCGGCACGTGAACCGATAATTTTTTCATATTTACTTAAAGCACAAAATAAACATGAATGAACATCATAACGCATTTTATTTCAACCGTGGAATGACATCAATACACACAATTATTTTAAGTCCACCAAAGTTAATCTACTCTCCTGTCTGATTTGTTTGTCAGACTAGATGGCGGATTCGGTGTTATGATTAGATCGCCTGTCAATCAAGCTCTTTGCGAACAGTCAATTACGAGATATGAATTTGCAACTGTGAGATATTAGGTTACAAATACGAAAATTAGTCTCAATTGTGAGATGTGAAACTGATGTTATGAAAAGTAGCAATTGTGATATACAAAGTAGTACTTACCAGATATGAAGTCACAATAGTGAGATATGAAGTCTCTAACGTGAAATAAAGTCACAATTGTGAGATAGAAAATTGGAGTTGTGAGATACAAAGTCTCAGTTGTGTTGTAAATTTAAAAAAATCTGAATTATGAGATACAATGTCACAATTGTAAGAAGTAATATTGAAATTGTGATATTGTCATTATTTGATATGTGATATTTGTCTTTATGAGATGTGAAGTCACAACTGTGAGATATAAAGTCACAGTTATGAAAAGTAGTCACAATTGTGAGATGTAAAGTAGCAATTACAACATTTGAAGGTGCAATAATGGAAAAAAGTAGTAGAAATGGTGAGATAAAAAGTTGTAATTACGAGATAAGAAGTCACAATAGTGAAATATGATATCACAAATGTGAAATAAAGCCACAAACGTGAGCTATGAAGTAGATGTAATTCTGAGTAATTGTGAGATGCAAATTTGAAATGGTGAGATGTGAAGTTGCAAATGTGAACTAAAGTAAATTTGTGAAATTACGAGATACAAAGTAACAATTGTAAGATGTAAGTTGAAATTTTGAGATATGAAGTTGCAGTTGTGATATATAAAGTCATAATTATGAGTTGTTAAAGGAACACTCCACTTTTTTTGGAAATAGGCTCATTTTACACCTCCCCTAGAGTTAAAAAGTTGAGTTTTACCGTTTTTGAATCCATTCAGCTGATCTCCGAAAAGTGGTAGCAATTTTAGCTTAGCTTAGCATAGTTCATTGAATCGGATTAGACCATTAGCATTTGGTCATCAAAAATGATCAAAGAGTTTCGATATTTTTCCTATTTAAAGCTTGACTCTTCTGTAGTTACATCGTGTACTAAGACCGGCGGAAAATGAAAAGTTGCCTGAAAGCGCCTGAAAGTAGTCCCCAGCTATATCATAGGCTACTGAGCTGGGGACTACTTTCAGGCGCTGCGTCATATCACTGTGCCTGCTGCACCCATGGTACGGCAGCAAAGTTCTTTGATTATTACGCCGGAATGAGAGTATAGTTCCTAGCCATATCAGCCTAGAAAATCGCAACTTTTCATTTTCCATTGGTCTTAGTACACGATGTAACTACAGAAGAGTCAAGCTTTACATAGGAAAAAATAATGAAACTCTTTGGTCATTTTTGAGCGAGATGCTAATGGTCTAATCCGATTCAATGATCTATGCTAAGCTAAGCTAAAAGTGCTACCGCCAGACCCGGAGATCGGCTGAATGGATTCAAAAACGGTAAAACTCAACTTTTTAACTCTTGGGGACTTGGAAAATGAGCCTATTTCCAAAAAAAGTGGAGTGTTCCTTTAAGTCACAACTGTGAGATGCTGCAATTATGAGATACAAGGTTGCAATTTCAAGATACAACGTAGTAATTATGAGATATGAAGTTGCAATTATGAGATGCAAAGTTGCAATTATGAAATACAAAGTTGCAATCACAATATATCAATTCACAATCACAAGAAATTAAGTTGCATTTATTCAAAATAAAACCTAAATTGTGAGAAATGAAATGAAGCAACTCGGAATTATATAGTGACCAGTGATCTTTTTACATATTTTTACACAGTGGAAATAGGCGTTGCCAGAAACTGAACAAAGTAGGTGTGTAAACTCATTGCATTGCATGTACAATTTTTACAGGGCATGTAAGGCAATATTTAAATTAAGTGGTATCTGTACATAAAACTAAAAAAGGAAAAAGTATTTTTCTAATTACACGCATTGCCTTGAAAGTTTGCAAATGTAACAATGATTCACATACTCCCACTGACTGTGTGTGGCTGAGATGAGAGATGGTTTCAATTATAGTGGCATAAAAATCGGTTTGACAGGAGTTGTTGGATCAGAGTTGGCACGAGGGTTGCCCACTGCTGTCATTCCCCAAAAGGATTTCCCACCCAGTCCATAGACACACATTTAACCTGTCTTTAATTCTAAACACATTTCTTTTTGTGTAAATCGATGCAAAAACTCTCAACCAAAAATGACAACATTTTACCTGATGAGGCCCTAATGAGTGTGATTTATCTCTGTTGATTACGACATCAATTGGAAAGACACAAACTGTAATGAAAAACTGTGTTGGGGAAGCTTAGAAATCACACACTTCAAAATTACAAATAGACGTTTGGCTAATGGTGTCCCATTTTTTTTTGTGCCAAACATATAGTAGCAAACTACTTTGAAATATTGAAAGGCTACTTTTAATACACATTCTATTTAAAAACAATGTAATTAAATATGTTACAGTATTTCTTTTGCTACAAAAAGGAAGTGTAAAATGGTACGCTGAGAGTCTTAAGAAATTCAATCAAGATGGCGGAAGTTAGAGAAATATCGAACATATTTATTACTAATTAAATTCTGAAAGGTATCTATAAACAGTTTAAATTATGTTGAAATTATAAAATTAACTGTTTACATAGTCTCGCATAGTCAGACCTTCAGACTGATGGCTGAAGGTCTGGAATAGATGTCCGCTTTCATTGGCCAAGGCCCGCCCATGAGGTCGTTTGACCGATATGTCAAACAACCAATCATAGTTTGTTTCGTTTAGCGTCACGTTTCAGAGCGTGGAAATCTCGGATGTATTTTAAAGATTCTATGCCGTGAACTTTAAATATTTCACATACTTTTGAATATCCAGCGTTTAGTTGACCCTGATAAGCGTTCGTCGTCACATTTGTAAACATGACGGCTTTCTTCTTTCTTGAGGGGGTTTGGCGCCACGGCATCTTTGTTTCCCGGCGGACCAGAAATAAACGCAACACTCGCATCTCCCGGAAATCCGGTTTAATTCAACCAGTCAGATGACGACTTCGTAACTCCTGAAGTGTTTCCAGGAAAGTGTGCCGTATGCATCAGACGTTTAGCCAACGTTCCGTGGGCATGACGTCTGAGGTTGAGACTACTGTTTACCCAATATTTGTGTGTGCTGTGTGTTTTAATGCTTGGAAAATAACACTGTTAGCTTAGCAACATGATAACGCCAGACCTTGTGAAAAAGAAGTACACTACAAATAACACACTACAGTTCAGAAGTGATAAGAAACATTATCAAACGGAAGTGTCTTTCTTTAAGTACATTTAAGTGGTTTATACGTTTTATTTCATTAATATTATAGTATCTGGAAGTACATGTGGATTTTTTTCATTCATATATCAATCTATCAATATATATCAATTGTGAGTCTCCTGTATTCAGTAGCATTAACTAACTGAGCTTAGTTGCTCTACAACACAGGTAAATTCTTTGGCAATGACACCTCAAACTAAATGCAGATAAGATAACAGCTTTTATGCCATACGTGACATAATTTGTACATTGGCATGATAGCAGCAAAAGAAAGCCAGGTATAATTACACTCAAGATTACAAGGCTAACAGATCTCATTTTAAATAAAACCACAGAGGTTTGAGCTGGCGCTGATGTAGAGAATAAAGCAGTTTTTGTACTATAATGCACCAACAGGGACTGAGCGCATTTAGAATTGTACAGCTTTTATGAATAATCATTAACCTTACACAAATACCTTTGTTTTCCACATGGCCTCATGGGATATGAGAGTAGGCCTTATTTTGTGATCACAAGCTCTATTGATATGATTTCGCCTTTCAAAATCTGCCACATCATTGCATCGCTAATCTGTGCTACTTGGAAAATCACGCATTTTAAAAATATTACTGTATTAGAATCAACTAGACTAGACTTAATTTTTACTGATTACATTTGTAGATTTTTTACTACTTATACTGAAGTTGCAGTGCTAGCATGTTTTGGGAGGTGAACGGTGCATTGTTATGTGGTTGTGTTGGAGCTGTTTTTAGCAAG
The DNA here is from genome assembly GCA_023376895.1 of Aspiorhynchus laticeps. Taxonomy (NCBI): domain Eukaryota; kingdom Metazoa; phylum Chordata; class Actinopteri; order Cypriniformes; family Cyprinidae; genus Aspiorhynchus; species Aspiorhynchus laticeps. The sequence continues at coordinate 35,189 of JALXFT010002820.1, read as the reverse complement.
TAGCTGTAGCAGAAAGCTAAATGATAGCAATAGTTGTCTAAACAGAAGTACAGAGGAATTCTGCTTTTAAGAAACAAGAAACAAACTTTCCATGAGTCAATTATGAGGTAATTAAACACAACCTCACATTCAGTGAGCTCATATGAGATCATTAAAACAATGTTTCTGCTTCAGGTAATATGGATTTCTTCTAATTGAGGGTGTGTGGGTGATATTTAAACATTACTTACTCACCCTAATGTTGTTTGAAACTTATTTTTCCATGCAGCTTTTTTCAAAGAAAAGTGCTACAGGCCTAAAACACTATAAAAGCCCCATAAATGTAGTCCATATGACTGCAGAAATATTCCTAATATTCCGAAGCCATACAAAAGCTTTGAGAGTTAAATTAAAGTCATTGTTCATTGATAATGTTCATTTATGTGGCAAATGTGGTGCCCAACGTAGGGCATCAACATCACATGTCATTGGTGTCTCGTAACCAAACAGCATGATATCAATCAATGACATTCCCCATACTATGGAAGTCAATGGAAACCAGCAACTGTTTGGTTACACACGTTCTTTAAAATATCTTCTTTTGTGTTTAGCGGAAGAAAGAAACTCATAGCTTTGGAACTACATGATGGTGAGTAATGGTAATGGGTGAATGATTTTTATTGTGTTTTCCTGGTGTATTGCATATTCTAATACAAAAACTTAAGTTTACAGTCTTTATCAGCGAAACTTCCCAGAGTTATGGTTACAGAATGTTCTCAAACACCAGACAACTCAATACCGCGGCAGATTATCCTGTTATCCTGACATTATTCTGTAATGAAAAACCATCATACACATCAGTGGTCTTCTTAATAAACCGAAGCATGCTATCATATAGGGTCAACAAGGAGTGAAGGGAGCATCCTGTACAGGAAATGTGACAGCATGCGGGAAGGCAGGTTATGTCCCTCTTTGATCATTTTTACTGCTCACTGATACGATCCACGTGCAGGGGAAGTCTGTTTAGCAGTTCTGCGCCTACAATGAAATGCATTAATTAGAAACAAATCTGGAGTTTCCATCAGTTTCCTTTGACAATGTGATGGACTCAGGATTATGGTCTCCATATGAATACCAATACTCAATACTGGCAAAAAAAACAAAAAAAAAACTAAATATATATATATATATATATATATATATTATATATATATATATATATCCTAGTTATTAAAAATAATGATTATCATTATTTTGTGACAACTGAACATATTTTCCTTGCAGATTTGTATTACTATTTTTCCCTTATTATTCTCAAGCATGATTCTGAATCCTCAATGCATTAATAAAAAATTAAAATGTATTACAGTAAAAAGGAGATAAAACTTAAAAACATTGTTTGTTTAACTCATCATAAATTTAAGGCAATACATCAAATACTGTCATTCTGAATTAATCATAAGAATAATACACTTATAACAGCTTTGTTGCTGGTACTTAACATATACTCAACTGGTCTTTCTTGAAGTGTGACAAAAAAAAAACTTTTTTTGAAAAGATCAAGCACAGATTCTTCCTGAAAAAGAAACAAGAAATCACACTTTAACAAAAATACTTGCTTTATGGTGCTCAAAGAGCTCTGGTTCCCTTTTAACATGACCTCAAAATTCACAGTGGAGAAATCACAGACTATTTATAATTTGTGTGGAAATAAAAATATCCAGCCACAGAGCAACTGACTCATGATTTCCTTCTACCTGGGTTTCTATAATGATGGCAGTGTCTGGCCAAAGCGGACCCATTGCGATTTAAACAAAATAATATATAACGTTTGAGAGTTCATATATAATGTTTAAGAGCTGCTTACGATATAAGAATATAAATTTAAAGACCATTAAAATGTTTTCAAATATAAGGTTACCTAATTAAGCACTGAGTGAAAGAAACAATAGCCAGTTGTGACATTGTCCCCAGTCAGCAAACAAATTTGGCCCAGATTTGGCATGCATCTGGCACAGCTGGCATTCATCCGGCACTGGCATACAGCATGTGGGCCAAACATGGCCCGGGTTTGGCAGAGGTGGTACCGGGTTTAAGACGGCACACAAGACATGGGCCAGATGTCAAATGTAGTATTTGGCCCAGATGTCAAAAATAGATATGTGGGCCACATAAGTATGACCGATCTTGAACCACATGTAAAATCCATTTAAAATATTTTTGAGTAAAATGCCAATGTTTTCCCATACAGAAAGGTAATATATTCACATATATGTGAAACAATGTTAAATATATTTAAATATATTTTGAAAATGCATAACATAAAGCTCATGTTGCGTGTTTAATTATGTGTTTACATACATGCAAAATTATATTCATGCCTCATATGATAATATATGATATTATGTTGTATATTATAGAATAGTATATCCTGTTGTTTTATATATATATAATATATATATATTTATCTGCCATTCATCCGGCACTGGCATACAGCATGTGGGCCAAACATGGCCCGGGTTTGGCAGAGGTGGTACCGGGTTTAAGACGGCACACAAGACATGGGCCAGATGTCAAATGTAGTATTTGGCCCAGATGTCAAATGTAGATATGTGGGCCACATAAGTATTGCCGATCTTGACCCACATTTAAAATCCATTTCAAATATTTTTGATTAAAATCCCAATGTTTTCCCATACAGAAAAGTAATATATTCACATATATGTGAAACACTGTTAAATATATTGAAATATATTTTTAAAATGCATAACATAAAGCTCATATTGTGTGTTTAGATGTGAAATTATATTCATGCCTCATGATATTATATGATATAAGATACTATATCTTATTTTATAGAATAGTATATCCTGTTGTGTTATATATATTTATATACAACTGACCTCAAACAATGTTTTGCATTCACATTCTCATTCAATTTACAGTTTGATGTAGGCCTACTATCCACTTAAACAATACATGATGAAGTTTCAGGACATTTTATTTGACTTTTATGTACTATTTATGTAAATGCGTAACTTTGATGTGTTTTAGACCATGTTGGCCAATCAGAAGCCTGAAAAAGTTTCCAGTAGGCGGAGATAACAGCGCAGGCTCCGACGTCACAAGCCAAAAACTCCGGTTTCGCTGTCTACACGATAACCGGAGTTTTAGAAAATCTTCACCCTGGCAGGAGTTTTCAAAAATGTTGGGTTTCAGTGACCTGGTGCAGAGTTTGCGTGAGGACGAACCGCCAACCCACATATAAAAAGCTGCGGTTTTGAAAATAACCGTTGGTGTGGACAGGGCCAATGGGCGCGCGCGTTGAGCATTCAAATCACATTAAACTGGAGCGGAGGAGGTTACCATGGTAACGGCGTCAACTCACTCAGCTGACAAGTAGCCAGAGTCTGTCTCTCTGCTGTTTTCACTGCTTTCAGGTAAGTTTAGTCCCTAAAGTTACACAAATGATGCATACAACCGTTCCTGACACTTTCTTACATGTAATTGACACGTTTGTGTTGAATCTTTACTTTACAGGAATGGTTTAGTGTCTTCAAAAAGACCGTTAGCATCACAACCGTTATCTACAGAGGCTAACTATTAGAGGTAAGCTAACAGATTTGAGCTCTTATTAATGAACGTTTGAGCACATTTTATGTGTAACGTTAGATGAGCGGTTTTGATAGTTTTTGTAAATGTTTTGCTGGCACTTTGTCAATAGATAAATGGTAGTCACTAAGCTAATTAATTTAACCTAAAAGTCTGCACTGTGGGGTCAATCGGTGACGTCACTTACATGGGCTAAAATGAAACTATTTCAAACACGTTTTTAACTTTCATTGCAAACAATTGTACTGTGATTTCAGGAGCGTCAGAAAAAAAAAACTAAAACAGGGGAGGTTTGTAATGGGAGCTGCCGACAGAGATACAGGAAACACAGGTGATCTGAGAAATCTTATTAAATAACATTTTTCACAATATATTAACTATATCATCATGCATCTGTAAAACCTAAAAATATGAATTGTGGTATCTTAAGATTTTTTGTATGTTTTGTATATTATTATTATTATTATTTCTCTTTTCTGCATTTCACCTCTGCTGTAGTTTGTTTATTTCTAATAATACTGACATTGTATACTACATTTTGTTGGCTATGTGACATATTGTTCCTATATTCTTCCATGCTGATGGCCGTGCTGCAGAGCTGGAACGGATCTCCTGTTGAAGAACATCTCCAAAGCGCCATGAACTATCTGACTAGTAAGTAAAACCTCAAACATTCAAAAGTTTATCAAATATAAAAAAAGATCAAATAAATATAAAATATTTCCTGTATGTCCTACAAGGCCATAATAAAAAAGTTATTTGAAATTAAAATGAATAACGGTAAGACAGAACCAGAGTACTGTGAACGCACCTCACTTCAAACTGTAACGGTCTTTATGTACAGTATATTATTTTCTAAACTTTAAATGTAGTGAAGTTTTTGTTCAAGTAGGCTTTGTTGTTTGTGGAAACCTCACGCGAGCCTGAAAAGTACTTAAAGCTTAAAATCTTATTTGCACTCTTGAAGACTGTTCACCAAAGACTACATTTCAGTCTGGCAGAATTTTCTGCACACTTCACCACCAAGATCAAAATGAGCATTGTGAATGTAAGAGCCTCACACTACATTGTTTGTTTGAATTGTATTTCAGGGCAGTTCGTGAAGACAAATATAACCTGGACAGAAGTCAGATCCAGATCCAGCCTCCACACCAGACTTCTCACTCACAAGGATTGCTGTCTACTAGATATTATGTGTACTCTTCAGACTTAGGTGCATGCAGATATTATTCAGAGACATGAACACTTGAATATTGCAAAAATGGAGAAAGTACCTTATTTAAGAATTTTATGTTATTTGCGTAAACATTAAAAAATATATACTGTATATATACAGTATATATATGTTTTTTTGGTTTTTGTTTGTTTTCCAAAGCACCTAAAAGCCAATTCACACTGCCATACCCCAACAGGGTGAACACACTGACCAAGAAAAACAAATAAGCATTTTTTTTTTATTTTTTTTTTTATAGTTTTTGTGGAAGTGTGAACTGACCATAATGTTGTATTTTAGGTGTGAGATTCATTCAACTTTGTTTGCTGATTAAACATTAAATATTTGTTCAGAATATTGTCGTTGTTGTGACTATTCATCTGGGAGGGGTGTGTATCAAGTGGCTTGGTTATGGTTTTGTTGAGGATGACATGTGGAACCCATCTGGCCCAGCGTATAGGACCAGAATAGGGCCAGCTATTGTCATACAGGTGGCTGAGATATGGATCTGTCTTGGCCCATATTTTGGCTGCCAGGTTTAGTTCACCTGATCAGATAAGGTGTGGCTCATTTCTGGGCTTTCTGGTTAAAGACTGGTGTTGATACGGTTTACTTAAGGTTGTGTTTTGGTTCCATCCCACATAGCAATTGTTCTCTGGCCCAGCTCCGGCCCACATAGCAATTTTTCTCTGGCCCATCTCCGGCACACAAAATCAATTTTCACATGGCCCACATACCGCAATGACTTACGGTCCTAGTGTGGACCAGGTCTGGATTCCAGACAAGGGCCACACATGGGCCATAACTGGCCCAAGTCTCAGCCAAGTTAATTACCCATAACTGGCCCTGAATTGGGCCAGTTATGGCCCATGTGTGGCCCTTGTCTGGAATCCAGACCTGGTCCACACTAGGACCGTAAGTCATTGCGGTATGTGGGCCAAGAAAAAGCTGATTGTGTGGGCCAGAGAAAAATTGCTATGTGGGTCCCGGTTCTGTATCATGGCAACATGCTATAATAAGTGCCACAGGACCTGATTGAGCACTTCCAAATGCACCACAGCGTGTGGTATTGGAACATTGTGGTATTTTCTTAACAGAAAATAAGCCTGGCCAGAAAATGTTAATTATTTAGATGAGTAGCCACTTCACTGTCAATAACATCACACGGATATACGTAATCACCTCTTATAATCATCTATAATCAGCTGTTGTTGGAACGTTAGTAACTCAATGCTAACCTGAGGTGAAAACCATATGTTCAGTCACTAAATGGGTGAATCTGGAGGAAAAAAATAAAATTAAAATAAAAAAAGACAGAAATGAATTTGATTAAATTAATAATAATACAAATATTTATTTTATTTATATTCTTCTACTTCTTCTGATTATTATTATTATTAAGCAATGCCTTAGCAACTGACTATCCAACCCCATATCACCATAGAAATACCCAAACAAATAGCAACCACTTAGCTAAAACCCCAACATGCAAACACACTAGTAACCAACCAGCAAACACCCTAGCATTTCTCTGCAACCATTTAGACATCCTAGTAACTGCTTAGCAAACACCCAAACATCCTAGCAACTGCTTATCAACCTCCCAGAACATATTAGTAACCACCTAGCAAACACCCAAATATCCTAGCCAAACACACTAGTAACCAACTTCGTAACTGCTTAGCAAACAGCTGAACATCCTAGTAACCACCAAGCAACCACCCAAAATATCTTAGTAACCACTTAGCAAACATCCTAGCAACTGCCTTTTAATAACTATGAACCACTTATGAACCACTAGAACATCCTAGTAACCACTTAACAGCCCCCCCCAAAATTTCACTAACCACTTAGCAAACATTGAAACATCCTAGCAACTACAACAAACAACCTTAGTAACCAAACAGCAAACATCTAATCACCTGAACACACTAGTAACCAACTAGCAAACAGTCAGACAACCTAGTTACTGCTTAGCAAACACCCAATTATCCTAGCAACACTTGGCAACCATGCTGAACAGCTTGGTAACCACCTAGACAACACTCAAACATCCTAGCAACTGCCTAGCAATCACCCAGAACATCTTAGTGAACACCAAGCAGACACCTAAACACCTGAACAAACTAGTAACCAACTAGCAACCACTCAGATATCTTAGTAACTGCTTAGCAAACAGCTGGACATCCTAGTAACCGCATAACAAACCCCCAAACATATATACCACCAAGCAACCACCCATAATATCTTAGTATCCACTTAGCAAACATTCAAATATCCTAGTAACTGCCTTTTAATCACTATAAACATCTTAGTAGACATCAAAGAGAAAATCCTAGTGACTGCTTCGTAAACACCTGAACATCCTCGTAACCACTTAACAAACCCCCAAACATACTACCTAGCAACCACACAAAACATCTCACTAACTACTTAGTGAACATTCAAACATCCTAGCAACTGCCTATCAACCACTACAAACACCCTAGTAACAAAGCAGCAAACACCTGAACACACAACCACTTAGATACTGTATCTTAGTAACTGCTTAGCAAACAGCTGAACATCCTAGAAGCCGCTTAACAAACCCCCAAACATATATACTGCCTAGCAACCCCTCCAAAATATCTTAGTAACCATCTACACCTAAACATTCTAGCAACGCTTGGCAACCATGCAGAACATCTTAGTAACCACCTAGCAAACACCCAACATCCTATTAACCCATTAACAAACTTCCAAACCTATTAATTACAACCATAACATCTTAGTAACCACCTAGACAACACCCAAACATCATAGCAACCACCTAAACTCCCTAGATTTTAAAATTATATTTTAACTTTAAACATTTATTTTTGGGTCTCAATGCTATTTGTCTACATCTACCACATTGTCTGAATAGTTAAACAAAATAAATGCAAGTTTTTTATAACAAAGTTGTTGAGTTTGCAGTGTCAATCTACTTCACAGCGACTTTCAGTTTGCATTCATATAAGCCCTCCAACGATGTCATTTGCATTTTGATAGCACATTTTTTGCCTAAAGCGCAAAATCCTATTGTGAGTTGATGGATTCAGTTTATGAAGCACTATATTATGCATACCATCCATAAAGTAATATTAAATCAGCTAAATTATGGCGTTGCATTCAAGAGTTTTCAGACAAAAGGAAATAACAGGTTACTTTCAAATGACTTTTCATTGATCATAAATAGCCGTTTAAGGAAAGATGATCCTTGGTAATCGTTTATCATGCTTATATGAAGAAAATAGGGTAATGTTGCACAGTACAGTATAGTGCACAGACACAAAAGCTCTTTTTGTTGCAGTGGTCCGGGAAGCATGGCCCCTCTGCTCCGCCTATTAAGCACTCCGATTTCAAATTGGCCCTCGTTATTAATCCCAATCACCCAGAACAGCAAGACCACAGAGCTCTCCAAAACACATGTGCAAGCCCCCACTGCACAGGCTGATTCTAATTAATTAATTACATCCCAGGTGATTTCACTTTAAGATTGGAAAAAAATAGGGATGGAAACACTTCCCACAGGCTATACCAAATTGGCAGCTCTAAGTCTTGGAAAATAAGCACAGTATACTGCCCCCAGGATTTTTGATGACTTTCGAAGTCCTCCTACTCTCCCCTGTGCTCTCCAAAGGAAGCCCAGGAACAGTCACCCTCTCATGCTCCTACAACATGTTATTTATGTTCGCAACAAAAGTATTTTTAAGCCATTTGATCTGAAGTCAACAGTGTAGGTGTGTCAAAGTGCGAGTATGCTCATGAGCAGCTACTTCGAGATAAATTATTTTAGAAATCTTAACCGGAGAAAGCTTCTCCATCACCTTACATGGCATCCATGGAGCTAAAGCAGAACATTCTGTAAGGAAAATGTCCTCATTTGGTCTGTATGGCAGATTTTACTGTGATGTTCTCTGGAATACATAAATGAGTACCTTCTTATACACCTTAGCAACACCCCAACATTCTAGAAATCGTCTGGCACGCTAGCAACTCCCTAGTAACCACTTAACAAGCATCCTAGCAATTCCTTATCAACCTCCCTAGCATATACCCAAACATCCTAGCAACTGTCTGTCAACCATCCAAAACATCTTAATAACCACCTAGACAATATTCAGCCATCCTAGGAACCACAAAAAACACCTTAGTAACCACCTAGCAAACAACCGACATCCTAGTTACCGCTTAAACTATGAACATACTAGCAAACAACCATAACATCCTAGTAACTACCTATACAACACTCAACCATCCTAGCTTCTTAGCAACCAACTATAGCATCTAAGTAATGACCTAGTAAACATCCAAACATCCTAGTAACCATTTAAACAACTAACCAGAACATCCTAGTAACTACCTATACAACACTCAACCATCCTAGCTTTTAGCAACCAACTATAGCATCTAAGTAACTACTTAGTAAACATCCAAACATCCTAGTAACCATTTAAACAACTAACCAGAACATCCTAGTAACCACTTAGAAAACACCAAACTGACTATCAACATCTTAACACATCTTAGTAACCAGATAGCAACACCCAAACATCCTAGCAACTGCCTGTCAACCATCCAGAACATCTTAATAACCACCTATACATCATTCAATCATCCTAGCAACCACACAAAACATCTTAGTAAGCACCCAGCAAACAACCGTACATCCTAGTTACTGCTTAAACTATGAACAACCAAACATCCTAGTAACTACCTATACAACACTCAACCATCCTAGCAACTTTCTAGCAACCAATTATAACATCTAAGTAACCACCTAGCAAACACCCAAGCACCCTTGTGTAAGAAACTATAGTCTACCTCGACCCAGCTTCCACTCCACAACATGTTTTCTCATGCTCATTTCCCAAAATGGTTAAATTATTATAGAGAAGAAGAAAGTCAACAGTTCTGTTGACTGTAGACCATTTGGGATGCTCACATCCTGAGCAAATGGTCACAATTGTAGAATGGGAGCAGGTGTGGGTCACTGAGAACTACCTCAGACAAAGGGGTGTCTGAACTTAATTAACATACAGACTACAGCTGTTACGACAGGAGCGACTTCATTTACATGAAGGGTAGTAAACTGAAAAGGTATAAAAGGTTTGAACTTAGGATGTTCTGGGTTCATTTCGACTCCGTTGAACCCAAGATACTACATGTGCTTTGTCACTGCTATGCTGCAATAAACATCTTCATCAAGATCTTCGACGTCCTCATCACTTTTTCTTACATTGGCGAGCCACCCAGCGAGGGTTTTCCGAAAAAGTGGGAAAGGTAAGAAAAGTGGTTTCTTTCTTATATGCTGTTTTGTCAGGAAACCCCCTCGTTTTAAAAAAAAATCTATAAAAGAAATTGTAAGGACAGAAGATAATTTGGTTTAGTCAGTATTAGCAGGAGGAGTTCTTAAGCCTATTCTGTACAAATTCTGTTTAAGATTCTAACGGAACTGAATCAGCCCGAAGCAGTGTGGTAGCAGAGTTGTATTGGAATTGTTGTTTCTAAAGTAACTGAAGTAAAGTGCTTAAGTCAAAGTTTCTAAAGTGACTGAAACTTGGTGTTGGTCTATTATAATTATGTTAAGATTCTAAAGTAATTGAATCAACCCGATGTACTGTGGTGACTGTTGAAATAGACCTATTTTTCTAACGTAATTGAAACTGACTGTGAAGTTGTGATAGTTCTGATGAAATTCTAAAGTAACTGAATTGACCCGATGCAGTGTGGTCACATAATTATTTCATAAATGTTGTGTGTTATAGTGTAGTGAGTCCGATGCACCGTGACTCTGTGAAGTTTAAAACAGTAACCCGAAGCAGTGTGGTTTTTGCCCAATGTACGGTGGCACTGTTTTTAATCTGATAAATATCAGTTTGAGCCCGAAGAACTGTGGCTAGAAAAAGGCTGTTTGAGAAAATATATATATAAAAAAATAAAATAAAAAGTGACCCGACATATTGTGGTTTTGTCCGATGTACTGTGACAAACATTGTTATATATATATTTTTTCAACATTTGCAGAAATTGAAGCTGTAAATGCTTGTTTTGTCTGAAGCATGAGACATTAAGTTTAAAGGAACAACGTACTGTAGTGTGGCTATCTAGTTCATATGGTAAGAAGTTCTGAAACGGTGAATAAATAGACTAACAGATATCTTAAAGATAACTTGTAGTCATTGAAAAAAAAGAGAGAACAAAGTTTTGAATTACCATACTTAGTTTAATAAGATTTTGAAAATGGAAGAAATGATTGTTAAATACATCGCTAAACACGGCTGTAATACGGTTCAGCTTCAGGGTGAGAAGAGAAGAAGACAAGGTTGGCGTTTCGGAGACTTGGGGTTTTTAATCAAAGAAAAACACATAAAAATAAAAGAGCCACAACGGCACAGTCTTCAAAACACACGTAGTTCCTGTAGTCGATTCCTCTGCGACAGTCAGCAGACAACCTCTCAAGTCTCCGTCTCTCTCTCTCTGTGACGCTCTCCCACGCCTCTTAAGCGGTCTCTCCCCGCAATCACTGCAATCAGACACAGGTGATCGTCGTTTGCACTTGACCCACTTTCTCCCCGCTCGTCTCCCAATGCTCTCTCCCGCTGCAGACCCCGCTAAACCACGCCCCCCTCGCCACATACCCCCACCGCCCGACTCAGGCCGGGGAGCCCTCCGGCCTGCGGCCCCCCCCCCCATTCCTGGAGAGAAAGTCGGCCACCGCCATCTGCGCCCCGGCCTGTGGATCACCTTGAACTTAAAAGGCTGTAGCGCCAGATACCAACGGTGATCCGCGCGTTGGTATCCTTCATGCGGTGGAGCCACTGCAGAGGTGCGTGGTCCGAACAGAGAGTGAATTCCCGTCCCAGGAGATAATAGCGGAGGGTGAGCACGGCCCACCTGATGGCTAAGCATTCTTTCTCAATGGTGCTGTACATCGCCTCCCTCTTAGAGAGCTTTCGACTGATGTACAGCACCGGCCGCTCCTCACCCTCTATCTCCTGAGACAGAACCGCTCCCAGCCCCCTGTCCGACGCGTCTGTCTGCAGCAAGAAAGGGAGAGAAAAATTAGGAGAATGTAATAGCGGGCCGCCACACAGAGCAGCCTTCACCTGGGTAAAAGCCTGCTGACACAGCTCCGTCCACTGGACCGGATCTGGGAATTCCTTTTTAGTGAGGTCAGTCAGCGGGCTGGTGAGGTCCGAATAATTAGGAATGAACCTTCTATAATATCCCGCCAGCCCCAGGAACTGCCTCACCTCCTTTTTGGTCTTGGGTCGCGGACAGGTCGCAATTGCCGCCGTCTTATTAATTTGGGGACGCACCTGCCCATGACCCAAGTGGAAACCCAGATACCTGACCTCCACCCCCCAACCGCACACTTCTTCGGGTTGGCCGTGAGCCCGGCCCTTCGCAGCGTCCGTAGGACCGCCCGCAAATGTGCCATATGACGCTGCCAGTCCTGACTGTAGATGATGATGTCATCCAGGTAGGCAGCGGCATAGGCAGCATGCGGTCGAAGGATTCGGTCCATGAGACGCTGAAACGTGGCCGGAGCCCCGAACAACCCGAATGGAAGCGTAACGAATTGGTGTAACCCAAACGGCGTGGTGAAGGCTGTTTTCTCTTTAGATAAAGGCGATAAGGGGATCTGCCAATATCCTTTCGTTAAATCCAGAGTCGAATAAAAGCGAGCTGTACCCAGCCGATCAAGCAACTCGTCAACACGCGGCATTGGATAGGCGTCGAATTTCGACACCGCATTCACCTTCCGATAATCCACACAGAATCGCACCGAGCCGTCGGTTTTGGGTACCAAAACTATCGGGCTCGCCCAATCACTGTGTGATTCCTCTATTACTCCCATCTCTAGCATCGCCCCTAACTCGGTTTGAACTACCTGTTTTTTGTGTTCAGGTAGCCTGTACGGGCGACTGCGCACTATCACGCCTGGTTCGGTCTCAATATGGTGCTGAATGAGGTTGGTCCGACCGGGCAGGGACGAGAACACATCCGCAAATTCAGTTTGCATCCTCGCCACATCCGTGAGCTGGGAGGGCGAGAGGTGATCCCCGCCCGGAGCCAGAGGGAGAGAATGAGTTTTGGTGTTTACCTCTGGTCCGAGATCATCCTCTCTACTCACTGCTGTCGCCAGCATCACGGGTTCCACCTCCGTCCATTTTTTAAGGAGGTTGAGGTGATATATTTGACGTGCCCCGTTCCTGTCCGATCTAATCACCTCATAATTGAGATCCCCTATCTGCCGTGTGACCTCAAACGGCCCTTGCCACTTGGCGAGCAATTTAGAACTAGCAGTTGGGAGTAATACAAGTACTTTCTCTCCTGGTGTGAATTTGCGTAGCTGGGCACCCCGATTGTACAATTGGCTTTGCTTGTCCTGGGCCTGTAACAAATTCTCCATCGAGAGCTGCCCCAAAGTGTGGAGTTTTGTTCTCAGGTCCAGCACATGCTGAATTTCGTTCTTGCTTTCTGAAGGCCCCTCCTCCCAAGTTTCCCTTAGGACATCCAAAACCCCTCGGGCTGGCGTCCGTAGAGGAGCTCGAAGGGGGAAAACCCCGTGGAGGCTTGCGGGACCTCGCGTACCGCGAACAAAAGGGGTTCCAGCCACTTGTCCCAATTTTTTGCGTCCTCGTGAACGAACTTACGAATCATGGTTTTCAAAGTGCGATTAAATCGTTCCACCAGGCCGTCCGTTTGTGGTGAAAAACGCTGGTGCGAACGGACTTAATGCCCAATAACTCGTACAGCTCGCGAATCGTACGTGACATAAACGCCGTGCCTTGATCCGTGAGACTCTTCTCGGGATTCGTGATCTCGGACTGGAGATTATACGAAACAGTGCCTCCGCTACGCTTTTCGCCGAAATGCTGCGGAGTGCCACTGCTTCGGGGTATCGCGTTGCATAATCCACCAGGACCAATGCAAAGCGATGCCCCCGTGCTGACCGTTCCAATGGCCCGATGAGGTCCATACCAATTCTATCGAAGGGGACCTGCACAAGAGGAAGGGGGCGCAAAGGCGCTTTTGGGGAGGCCGGGGGATTCACTAGCTGACACTCACGACAAGCCGCGCACCACCTGCGCACGTTCTCGTGAATGCCCGGCCAAAAGAATCGGGTCATTAGACGGTTTAGTGTAGCTGTCTGCCCTAAATGCCCTGCCATGGGATTATAATGAGCCGCCTGGAAAAGCATTTCCCGGCGGCTTTTAGGCACTAACAGCTGGGTTGTATCTTGCTTTGTTTGAGTGTCTTGGGTCACTCGATACAACCGATCCTTTAAAACAGCAAAATAGGGATAGGAAAGGGGCCGGTCTGACTGGAGGGGCTGCCCGTCGATGGAACAGACCTGCTCGAACGCTCGTTTTAGCGTCTCGTCCCGAGACTGTTCCAGGGGAAAGTCATCGCGCTCCGAAAGGATCAGCCTCTCGATTGCGCTCGGTTCCCCTGGCTCGGCCGGCCTAGGCTCCGCCTCCCCAGCCTGCACGGCCACCTCCCCCCCTTGCTTCCCTTCCCAAGCGACATCCGCACATACATACCCCAATAGTTGACTAAACGCTGGCCAATTGGTCCCCAAAATCAGCGGATGTCTGAGGTGCTGGTTAACAGCCACCTCTACATTATGTTTTTTGCCCCCGAAATTGGATGGCTAAGAGCATTACCGGGTATTTTACCACATCCCCGTGTATGCACCGCACCTGTACCATGCAGCTCTTATCCAATGCCGCCGGTTGAATTAGGCTTTGATGGATCGAGGTTTGGTTACACCCCGAATCCACCAGAGCCCAATAAGTACCCCCCTTAATACTCACAGGTATTTGGTACCGGCCGGCTTGATCGGGGGCGGCCTGTGGGTAGTCCGGAACCCGGATCAGTGCCCCTACCTCCATCACCGGGCACCGATCGATAAAATGACCTGGGTCCCCGCAACGCCAACAGGCCGGCCCAGACTTCCCCGCCGCCCTAGTGGCGGGAAGCGGGTCAAGGTCTTGGCGAGGAGAGAACGAGGGACCAGCATCGGGGATCCCCGCCGGTCTAGCCGGCCCCGCCCCCCTGGGCGAGGACCTCAGGCCTCCAGACTCCGGTGCCGGCCCACCCCTCCAGCGAGGTGGGGCTCGCGCAGGATTTATCCGCGACCTAGGGAGAGGGGAAGGTTTGGGACAAGAAGGAGGGGGGAGAGAGGGAGAGAGAGAGAGAGAGGCCGCTGGAAGGGCCTCGCCAACCCCATGGCACGCTACCATCTGGTCCTCCGCCAGTTGAATGGCCAGGTCCAACGATGTCGGCCGGTGGCACTGGACCCACTGCGCGGTCTTCTTGGGAGCCGCGCGATGAACTGCTCCAGCACCACCCGATCCACTATCTGGTCGACATCGTTTTCCCCAGCCAACAGCCATTTGCGGCACGCGTCCCGGAGCTGTTGAGCCATCACGAAGGGCCGGCCGTTTTCCCCCAGCTCCAGCGAGCGGAAGCGTTGCCGCTGCTGTTCAGGGTTCAAGCCGACCCGCTGGAGGATGGCCCTTTTTAGATCGTTGTAGACCAGGAGGTTCTGAACTGGCAACTGTTGCGCCGCCAACTGGGCCTCCCCCGACAACAGGGGAAGGAGGCGCACGGGCCAGTTCGCCGCAGGCCACCCACATGCCTCGGCGGTCCTCTCGAAGAGGTCGATGAACGCCTCTGGATCATCCTGCGGACCCATCTTGTTCAACGGCATGTGGGTGGGCGGGGCCAGAGCCGGTGTTGCTCCCCCGGTCCGAACCTCCCGGTCCATCCAGCTCCGGAACAGCTCGCGGTCCTCCTGCTGCGCCTGGACGAGGGTCTGGAAACGACGTTCCTGATCCTCCCTCATGTCCAGCAGCGCTTGATGGTGCTCCTGATGGAGACCCGCGAGCGAATGGATGACCTCCGCAAACGGCGAACTCGACGGGGACGACATGACGGTAGCGGCTCCCTTTTCCTTCCTGGGTTTCGGCACCAGTGTAATACGGTTCAGCTTCAGGGTGAGGAAGGAAGAAGACAAGGTTGGCGTTTCGGAGACTTGGGGTTTTTAATCAAAGAAAAACACATAAAAATAAAAGAGCCACAACGGCACAGTCTTCAAAAACACGTAGTTCCTGTAGTCGATTCCTCTGCGACAGTCAGCAGACAACCTCTCAAGTCTCCGTCTCTCTCTCTCTGTGACGCTCTCCCACGCCTCTTAAGCGGTCTCTCCCCGCCAATCACTGCAATCAGACACAGGTGATCGTCGTTTGCACTTGACCCACTTTCTCCCCGCTCGTCTCCCAATGCTCTCTCCCGCTGCAGACCCCGCTAAACCACGCCCCCCTCGCCACATACCCCCACCGCCCACTCAGGCCGGGAGCCCTCCGGCCTGCGGCCCCCCCCCCCATTCCTGGAGAGAAAGTCGGCCACCGCCATCTGCGCCCCCGGCCTGTGGATCACCTTGAACTTAAAAGGCTGTAGCGCCAGATACCAAGGGTGATCCGCGCGTTGGTATCCTTCATGCGGTGGAGCCACTGCAGAGGTGCGTGGTCCGAACAGAGAGTGAATTCCCGTCCCAGGAGATAATAGCGGAGGGTGAGCACGGCCCACCTGATGGCTAAGCATTCTTTCTCAATGGTGCTGTACATCGCCTCCCTCTTAGAGAGCTTTCGACTGATGTACAGCACCGGCCGCTCCTCACCCTCTATCTCCTGAGACAGAACCGCTCCCAGCCCCCTGTCCGACGCGTCTGTCTGCAGCAAGAAAGGGAGAGAAAAATTAGGAGAATGTAATAGCGGGCCGCCACACAGAGCAGCCTTCACCTGGGTAAAAGCCTGCTGACACAGCTCCGTCCACTGGACCGGATCTGGGAATTCCTTTTTAGTGAGGTCAGTCAGCGGGCTGGTGAGGTCCGAATAATTAGGAATGAACCTTCTATAATATCCCGCCAGCCCCAGGAACTGCCTCACCTCCTTTTTGGTCTTGGGTCGCGGACAGGTCGCAATTGCCGCCGTCTTATTAATTTGGGGACGCACCTGCCCATGACCCAAGTGGAAACCCAGATACCTGACCTCCACCCGCCCAACCGCACACTTCTTCGGGTTGGCCGTGAGCCCGGCCCTTCGCAGCGTCCGTAGGACCGCCCGCAAATGTGCCATATGACGCTGCCAGTCCTGACTGTAGATGATGATGTCATCCAGGTAGGCAGCGGCATAGGCAGCATGCGGTCGAAGGATTCGGTCCATGAGACGCTGAAACGTGGCCGGAGCCCCGAACAACCCGAATGGAAGCGTAACGAATTGGTGTAACCCAAACGGCGTGGTGAAGGCTGTTTTCTCTTTAGATAAAGGCGATAAGGGGATCTGCCAATATCCTTTCGTTAAATCCAGAGTCGAATAAAAGCGAGCTGTACCCAGCCGATCAAGCAACTCGTCAACACGCGGCATTGGATAGGCGTCGAATTTCGACACCGCATTCACCTTCCGATAATCCACACAGAATCGCACCGAGCCGTCGGTTTTGGGTACCAAAACTATCGGGCTCGCCCAATCACTGTGTGATTCCTCTATTACTCCCATCTCTAGCATCGCCCCTAACTCGGTTTGAACTACCTGTTTTTTGTGTTCAGGTAGCCTGTACGGGCGACTGCGCACTATCACGCCTGGTTCGGTCTCAATATGGTGCTGAATGAGGTTGGTCCGACCGGGCAGGGACGAGAACACATCCGCAAATTCAGTTTGCATCCTCGCCACATCCGTGAGCTGGGAGGGCGAGAGGTGATCCCCGCCCGGAGCCAGAGGGAGAGAATGAGTTTTGGTGTTTACCTCTGGTCCGAGATCATCCTCTCTACTCACTGCTGTCGCCAGCATCACGGGTTCCACCTCCGTCCATTTTTTAAGGAGGTTGAGGTGATATATTTGACGTGCCCCGTTCCTGTCCGATCTAATCACCTCATAATTGAGATCCCCTATCTGCCGTGTGACCTCAAACGGCCCTTGCCACTTGGCGAGCAATTTAGAACTAGCAGTTGGGAGTAATACAAGTACTTTCTCTCCTGGTGTGAATTTGCGTAGCTGGGCACCCCGATTGTACAATTGGCTTTGCTTGTCCTGGGCCTGTAACAAATTCTCCATCGAGAGCTGCCCCAAAGTGTGGAGTTTTGTTCTCAGGTCCAGCACATGCTGAATTTCGTTCTTGCTTTCTGAAGGCCCCTCCTCCCAAGTTTCCCTTAGGACATCCAAAACCCCTCGGGGCTGGCGTCCGTAGAGGAGCTCGAAGGGGGAAAACCCCGTGGAGGCTTGCGGGACCTCGCGTACCGCGAACAAAAGGGGTTCCAGCCACTTGTCCCAATTTTTTGCGTCCTCGTGAACGAACTTACGAATCATGGTTTTCAAAGTGCGATTAAATCGTTCCACCAGGCCGTCCGTTTGTGGGTGAAAAACGCTGGTGCGAACGGACTTAATGCCCAATAACTCGTACAGCTCGCGAATCGTACGTGACATAAACGCCGTGCCTTGATCCGTGAGAATCTCTTTCGGGATTCCCACTCGGGAGATTATACGAAACAGTGCCTCCGCTACGCTTTTCGCCGAAATGCTGCGGAGTGCCACTGCTTCGGGGTATCGCGTTGCATAATCCACCAGGACCAATGCAAAGCGATGCCCCCGTGCTGACCGTTCCAATGGCCCGATGAGGTCCATACCAATTCTATCGAAGGGGACCTGCACAAGAGGAAGGGGGCGCAAAGGCGCTTTTGGGGAGGCCGGGGGATTCACTAGCTGACACTCACGACAAGCCGCGCACCACCTGCGCACGTTCTCGTGAATGCCCGGCCAAAAGAATCGGGTCATTAGACGGTTTAGTGTAGCTGTCTGCCCTAAATGCCCTGCCATGGGATTATAATGAGCCGCCTGGAAAAGCATTTCCCGGCGGCTTTTAGGCACTAACAGCTGGGTTGTATCTTGCTTTGTTTGAGTGTCTTGGGTCACTCGATACAACCGATCCTTTAAAACAGCAAAATAGGGATAGGAAAGGGGCCGGTCTGACTGGAGGGGCTGCCCGTCGATGGAACAGACCTGCTCGAACGCTCGTTTTAGCGTCTCGTCCCGAGACTGTTCCAGGGGAAAGTCATCGCGCTCCGAAAGGATCAGCCTCTCGATTGCGCTCGGTTCCCCTGGCCGGCCGCCTAGGCTCCGCCTCCCCAGCCTGCACCCACCTCCCCCCCTTGCTTCCCTTCCCAAGCGACATCCGCACATACATACCCCAATAGTTGACTAAACGCTGGCCAATTGGTCCCCAAAATCAGCGGATGTCTGAGGTGCTGGTTAACAGCCACCTCTACATTATGTTTTTGCCCCCGAAATTGGATGGCTAAGAGCATTACCGGGTATTTTACCACATCCCCGTGTATGCACCGCACCTGTACCATGCAGCTCTTATCCAATGCCGCCGGTTGAATTAGGCTTTGATGGATCGAGGTTTGGTTACACCCCGAATCCACCAGAGCCCAATAAGTACCCCCCTTAATACTCACAGGTATTTGGTACCGGCCGGCTTGATCGGGGGCGGCCTGTGGGTAGTCCGGAACCCGGATCAGTGCCCCTACCTCCATCACCGGGCACCGATCGATAAAATGACCTGGGTCCCCGCAACGCCAACAGGCCGGCCCAGACTTCCCCGCCGCCCTAGTGGCGGGAAGCGGGTCAAGGTCTTGGCGAGGAGAGAACGAGGGACCAGCATCGGGGATCCCCGCCGGTCTAGCCGGCCCCGCCCCCCTGGGCGAGGACCTCAGGCCTCCAGACTCCGGTGCCGGCCCACCCCTCCAGCGAGGTGGGGCTCGCGCAGGATTTATCCGCGACCTAGGGAGAGGGGAAGGTTTGGGACAAGAAGGAGGGGGGAGAGAGGGAGAGAGAGAGAGAGGCCGCTGGAAGGGCCTCGCCAACCCCATGGCACGCTACCATCTGGTCCTCCGCCAGTTGAATGGCCAGGTCCAACGATGTCGGCCGGTGGCACTGGACCCACTGCGCGGTCTTCTTGGGGAGCCGCGCGATGAACTGCTCCAGCACCACCCGATCCACTATCTGGTCGACATCGTTTCCCCCAGCCAACAGCCATTTGCGGCACGCGTCCCGGAGCTGTTGAGCCATCACGAAGGGCCGGCCGTTTTCCCCCCAGCTCCAGCGGCGGAAGCGTTGCCGCTGCTGTTCAGGGTTCAAGCCGACCCGCTGGAGGATGGCCCTTTTTAGATCGTTGTAGACCAGGAGGTTCTGAACTGGCAACTGTTGCGCCGCCAACTGGGCCTCCCCCGACAACAGGGGAAGGAGGCGCACGGGCCAGTTCGCCGCAGGCCACCCACATGCCTCGGCGGTCCTCTCGAAGAGGTCGATGAACGCCTCTGGATCATCCTGCGGACCCATCTTGTTCAACGGCATGTGGGTGGGCGGGGCCAGAGCCGGTGTTGCTCCCCCGGTCCGAACCTCCCGGTCCATCCAGCTCCGGAACAGCTCGCGGTCCTCCTGCTGCGCCTGGACGAGGGTCTGGAAACGACGTTCCTGATCCTCCCTCATGTCCAGCAGCGCTTGATGGTGCTCCTGATGGAGACCCGCGAGCGAATGGATGACCTCCGCAAACGGCGAACTCGACGGGGACGACATGACGGTAGCGGCTCCCTTCTTCCTTCCTGGGTTTCGGCACCAGTGTAATACGGTTCAGCTTCAGGGTGAGGAAGGAAGAAGACAAGGTTGGCGTTTCGGAGACTTGGGGTTTTTAATCAAAGAAAAACACATAAAAATAAAAGAGCCACAACGGCACAGTCTTCAAAACACACGTAGTTCCTGTAGTCGATTCCTCTGCGACAGTCAGCAGACAACCTCTCAAGTCTCCGTCTCTCTCTCTCTGTGACGCTCTCCCACGCCTCTTAAGCGGTCTCTCCCCGCCAATCACTGCAATCAGACACAGGTGATCGTCGTTTGCACTTGACCCACTTTCTCCCCGCTCGTCTCCCAATGCTCTCTCCCGCTGCAGACCCCGCTAAACCACGCCCCCCTCGCCACAACGGCACTCAGGGAATCTTTGATGGGATAGAGAAGGCAGACGACCCCTACGAGTGGGCTATATCTCAATTAAAAAATTGTCCCAGAATGCCTAAAAACAAAGAAGGAAAAGTTGCTAATGCACTTCAAGCTCTTTTTGCCCCATACAAGGTAACTAAGAAAAAATTAGAGGAAATGAAAACTGAAAACTGAAAACAAGTTACTAAATTCTCAAGTCAGTGGCTATGTCATGTCATTGAGAAATTGTGAGGCTGAAGAGATCCTTTTGAAGGAACAGATAGTGAAATTGAGAAAAGAAATGTCAAAGTCTGAAACTGAG
This sequence comes from Aspiorhynchus laticeps, assembly GCA_023376895.1. Taxonomy (NCBI): domain Eukaryota; kingdom Metazoa; phylum Chordata; class Actinopteri; order Cypriniformes; family Cyprinidae; genus Aspiorhynchus; species Aspiorhynchus laticeps. The sequence goes on along the minus strand of JALXFT010002820.1, from coordinate 13,999 downwards.
AGGGAAACATTTAAATGTTTGTATGAAGGGACAGCTAGACAGTTGGTACATGCCCAATCCAATTCTGAATATTGCGAAAATAACTGCCAGGAAGTCTTTAGTCCACGATATAATTCTTCAGATGATTCTGTGAGGTTCCCAGTAGCACCAGTGCGAACAAGACAGACTGGAAATAGAAATGAGAGGGTTCTTGATCAAAGAACTGAAAATGGCCAAGCTGTTAGACAGCCTCCTTTTATAGACTTTCAAAGTCTTGTTACAGCAGTGGGTACTTTTGACCCTGATAACATGGATCCTGTAGAGTTCTTGTCAAAACTGGAGAAGGTAGTGGATGTTTATAATGTGTCAGACAAAGATGATTGTAGACTTCTTATGATATGCATTCCTCGCTCATTAACTAGTGTTCTCTCACAGGAAGTTCGTGACAAAAGAGCAGACAGAGGGCAAGGAGAGAAGCTCTACTTCGACTTGCTGGGACTGATTTGGTTAACTTGAGAAAGATAACTGAGGTGACAATGGAAATTGGAGAGCATCCTCTAGCATTTGCGTCCAGGTTGTGGGAAATGTTTAGCTGTTACAGTGGTTTGCCCAATGCAACTAAACAAAATCTCATGTTTAAGTCTGCATTAATTGCACAGAGCAGTTCACACATGCGAGAAGCCATTGCTCTACATGTAGATGTAAATACACCATACGAGCAAATAATTTCCAAAATGACACAGCATTTCAATGCAAGAAGTCAAATGAAAGCTGCGGAATCTAGACATCCAGTCGCTGCCTTTGGCAAGAGAAAATGTTCTAGATTATCTAATGGTTTCCGTCAGAGACCATGGAGATTTGAAAGACTAAATTCAGAAGGTGTTAATCTCTGTTATGCATGTGGAAAAAGTGGTCACATTGCCAGGCAATGGGTTGGGCCGTTACCGAAGTCAGCCCGGGGACACGAACACATCCTCGTCATCGTGGACTATGCCACCCGGTACCCCGAAGCCATTCCCCTAAGAAAAGCCACCGCGAAGAACATCGCCCACGAGCTCTTCATGCTTTTCAGCCGGGTTGGCATACCGGCGGAGATCTTGACCGATCAGGGAACCCCGTTTATGTTCCGGCTAATGGCTGACCTCTGCCACTTGCTCCGGGTAAAGCAGCTGCTGAAGACAGTATACCACCCCCAGACGGACGGGCTCGTCGAGGTTTAACCAGACCCTAAAGCAGATGTTGCGGCGAGTGGCAGCTGAGGACAAGCGGGACTGGGACCAGATGCTGCCGTATGTCCTGTTTGGTATACGGGAAGTCCCGCAGGCGTCCACCGGCTTTACCCCGTTTGAGCTCCTTTTCGGCCGACAACCTCATGGACTGCTCGACGTGGCAAAAGAGGCGTGGAAACACCAACAGCCCACCCCGCACCGCTCCCTCGTCGAGCATGTCGCCGAAATGAGACAGCGAATCAACCGTGTTGCACCATTAGTCCGGGAACATATGGCCAAAGCCCAGCAGGCCCAGCAACGGCACTACAACAGAGCAGCTCAGCCTCGTGAGTTCCAGATGGGCTACCGGGTGATGGTTCTGGTCCCCACTGCCGCCTGCAATTTCCTAGCCACCTGGCGGGGGCCGTACACGGTAATTGAGAAAGTAGGGCCCGTGACGTACTGAGTGCGACAACCAGGAAGACGGAGCCCTGAACAGTTGTACCACGTGAACCTGCTGAAGAAATGGGTGGGGACCAGGGAACAGACCGTTGCCCTTGCCACCGTGGAGCCCGTGCTGGTGGATACTAACCCTGATCTGTCGGCAACCCAAAAGGCTGAGCTGCAGCACCTGATCGGTCAGTTCTCAGATGTGTTCTCCACAGTCCCCGGGCGAACTCACCTCCTCCAACACGACATCAGGACACCAACCGGAGTCATCGTAAAGCAACGGCCCTACCGGATCCCAGAGGCTCGTCGGCAGGCTATTGAGGACAAAGATCAACAGATGCTGAAGTTAGGGGGTGATTGAACCATTGCGCAGCCCGTGGTCCAGCCCAATCGTCTTGGTCCCGAAGCCGGACGGGTACCCAATGCCCCGAGTGGATGAACTCCTGGATCGCCTGGGAAGGGCCCGGTATATTTCGACTCTGGATCTCACGACAGGCTACTGGCAGGTACCACTCTCTGACAGCGCCAAGGCAAAGACTGCCTTCTCGACCCCAAGTGGCCACTGGCAGTACCGGACCCTTCCCTTCGGCCTTCACGGGGCCCCAGCCACGTTCCAGAGGCTCATGGATATAATCCTCCGGCCCCATCAGCAGTACGCAGCCGCATACCTCGACGACGTGGTCATCCATTCGGAGCATTGGGAAGATCACCTAGACCGGCTGCGGAGGGTGCTTATGGAACTTCGAAGGGCTGGACTCGCCGCCAACCCTCGCAAGTGCCACCTAGCGCTATTTGAGGCCAAGTACCTGGGCTTCCAGGTCGGACGGGGCCTCATCAAGCCACAGGAGAAGAAGGTGGAAGCCGTCCATGCCGCCCAGAGACCGGGCACGAAGACTCAGGTACGAGTGTTCCTAGGGTTGGCGGGGTACTATCGCTGCTTCATCCCTAACTTCTCCTCCTTAGCTGCCCCTCTGACAGACCTGACCATGAAGGGGCAGCCTGAGTGCGTGGTCTGGAGCCCCGAGGCGGAGGAGGCATTCCAGCGGATCAAGAGTGCGCTGACGGAGGAACCTGTCCTGCGCGCCCCCGATTTCGGCTCCGATTCCTTTCTGCTACAGACGGATGCCTCCGAGACGGGATTGGGAGCCGTCCTGTCGCAAGTCCATGAAGGTGAGGAACATCCCATCTTGTTTATCAGCAGGAAGCTGACGCCAGCCGAGAGGAACTACGCGACGGTCGAGAAAGAGGCTCTGGCCATAAAAAGGGCAGTCCTGGAGCTGCGGTACCATCTTCTGGGCCGTAAGTTTACACTCCTGACGGAACACGTGCCCCTCCAATGGATGGCTAGGGCCAAGGACACCAATGCCAGGGTGACGCGGTGGTTCCTTGCGCTCCAGGATTTCTGTTTCGTCGTCCGCCATCAGGCCGGAGCCTCCAATGCCAACGCGGATGGACTCTCTCGGATCTGGTCAGCATTTGCAGGTCTGTCAGGGGTCACTCCCCACCCACCCCCAGTCTCCCCCTTGTTGTTACCTTATGTTTCCACCAGGACAACGCTTAGGGGGTAGGAGTGCTCGGAACGTTCCGAGCACTCATCAGCGTTGCCCTGGAGACGGACACGAATCACCTGCACCAGCTCATCACGGCTGGATCGGCCACACCTGACGCTCGTTTGCCCGCGACCAGATAAGCCGCGTGAGGCCGGGAAATGGAGAGAAACGAATCTCCTAGATGCTGAGAACTAACGTTCTACCTCTCCTTTATTTCCAGAAACCAGCGTGTGACCGATCCAGCCCTGCCACAGCACAGCACCGATCCACCACGCACCGGAACCCACTTGAAGAGCACCAGAGTACCTCAGCGAGCCTACCTTCACATCCCCATGCTTCATTTGTGAATAAATCCACCCTCCGGGGTATTTATTGAGCTCTCCTTGTCGTGTTATCCTTCCACCTCGCCACAGTATGTAATTTTGCCAAATTTGAGAAAAAGTCTCTATGATAAATTTTGCCTGATTGGATGGAGCGATAACCAGTGTGCATGAGGTGTCGACCCAATGACGGGTAAGATTCTCCTTTGGCCAGAGGGGACAAACGCCACTGGGCACCTGTCCAAGAAGGGAGGTGTAATCTGTTTAAGGGAGTGGATGTGATGCTTCTTTTGGGCCAAGAGCATCAGAGAGGGGACTGTAAGAATCTATAGTCTGCCTCGACCCAGCTTCCACTCCACAACATGTTTTATCATGCTCATTTCCCAAAATGGTTTAATTATTATAGAGAAGAAGAAAGTCAACAGTTCTGTTGACTGTAGACCATTTGGGATGCTCACATCCTGAGCAAATGGTCACAATTGTAGAATGGGAGCAGGTGTGGGTCACTGAGAACTACCTCAGACAAAGGCGTGTCAGAACTTAAGTAACATACAGACTACAGCTGTTACAACAGGAGCGACTTCATTTACATGAAGGGTAGTAAACTGAAAATGTATAAAAGGTTTGAACTTAGGATGTTCTGTGTTCATTTCGACTCCGTTGAACCCAAAGTACTACATGTGCTTTGTCACTGCTATGCTGCAATAAACATCTTCATCAAGATCTTCAAAGTCCTCATCACGTTTTCTTACACTAGCAACCACCTAGCAACCTTTTCGTCCTCATTTGGTTTTCATTTCAGTGGTTATTATGCATTTAAAATTCAACTAGGTTAAATCCATTTGGCAACCTAATGCTGGTTAAATATCCAGATATTCATATTCTGGATAAGCTGAAAATTGTTATCATAATATGGTAGAACATGTAAATAAAATATGTTTTACACATTTCTGTACCACTGTACTACTAGAAAACTACTTTAAATACTTATAATTTATTAATTATCCAAAGCGACTATTAAAAGTCGTTTTGGATAATCTGCTAAAAAAATACATGTAAATGCTAAGAAATATAATGAATAATGCACAATATGAAAAATAAAGAATATTAATTGTAATACTTGCTAAAGATGGCATTTAAATGTTAATAAATTATCACTGTTTTTAAAGAGGAACTGTTATTGAGAGTTAGACAACAACAAAAGTAATCTAAATGTAAAAAATAAGAGAAATGAGCATATATGAATAATTTTCTATCGTTGAAAAATATCCATATTTATTTTTATTTCTATATTATTTATGAATAGTGTTTATTTTATATATGAATAATAAGTTTTAAAATTAAATAGTTTTAATTTTTCATTAATTAACAAAAATAATTTATGCACTTTTATTCTTCTTCTTTAACCTTAGACAATCCCTCTCCTCAACAAGCCACATGATGGCAGGGGATGAAGTTTAATACTTAATTTTGCTCTCAAAAGTATATCCACACTGTAATTATTTAAGTAAAATTAATTACCTACACATTTTCTTTGGGATACTGGAAATACACAATGCCATACGTGACTGAATGTACTTTGCATACATTACAGCATTATTATATATACATTTTTTATAGAGTTCGTTATAAAGTTATCTTGCATCTGTATTTCACACCCCAGTGTGTGTTGGCAACACATTGAAAATGCAGCCACTTATCTGTAGGAGCTAAATAAGGGCGTTTTGCCCTACAAGATTAAGTCACTGGAAAAGTTCAAAGTTTTCCAAAGTCATCAAAATAAGTCTTAAGCCCTATTCGGACGGGACTAGTTTTACAAGGGGTCGTTAGAGAAATTTGTGTTTCACAGACGTACTTGGTGATTTTAATCCCGTCCGAATCTGCCACGTCTGTGTTTTTCTCACACAACCTCTGTAATATTCTAGAGCAAATTACCTACTGTTTTTTAGCAAACTCAGTGATCCTCTGAGAAAATTAATCCCATCCGAATGCGATGTCTGTGATTGCTGGTGAATTTTTTCCTTGTGTGTTTTGGCCAACTTGAATTACCATAGACACTCTTACACACATTTGATACATTTGCCTCCCGGCAAAAAAAATATAAAAATATAACAATAATAAAATCAAGAGCCAGATCACTTAAACTGTTAAGACTGGCTATTGTAATATCAGCATCAGGTAAAATTATTCGCGTTCATTTCTGCACTCAATTACATAATGTTTTAATTACATATGTACCTTTATGGAGATCACGTGACCCTTCGACTTCGATGCACGCGTAGTCTTTCGCTCTGCTGACTTTGTCAAGTATTTTGTAATTCTGTCAGTAAATTTCGAACCACTTTGCATCGGACTCATCATGAGTGCTTCAACAGTCAAAGGCGATCGGAAAAGAGAGATAGGGCAATCGCCAATAAAGAAAAGATTCAGGGATTCCACCATCTCCAGAGAGGATATCGATGGTGCTATTGCTAATGGTATCAAGTTAGCATTTAAAGAGCAGCAAAGCACTTTGGATTCGGTTGTGACTTCGGCAGTAAGAGATGCTGTGGACTCTGTACTGATTCCAGCATTATGTAAACTGCGTGAGGACATACAAGCGACTAACAATTCTGTTAAAGAGCTAAGAGAGGAGTTTGAGGCCATGGCTGCCACGGCGAAGCAGACACGTGACCGCGTTGATTCTGTTCAGGCAACTGCACCTGAGGATAGGAGTGCAGTCACGGACTTAAGAAATCAGCTAGAGCGACTCACCGAGAAGATGACGGATATGGAGGATAAAAGCAGAAGAAATAACGTATGACTGGTGGGGTTACCAGAGGGGCTGGAGGGCTCCGATGTGGCTGGTTTCCTCAGAGTTAATCTCTCCAAGTGGATTCCTTCCCTGAAAGGTCATAACATCGAGATTGACCGGGCACATCGCATGTATGATGGAAGGAAAAACTCTGATTGGCCACGTACTCTCATCTTTCGTGTGCTAAGATGGCATGACAGATCGGAGATTCTGAAAGGTGCTCGGCAGGCTTATCTGGTGAAATGCACGCAGGACAATGTCACGCTACTATTTTTTCCTGACTTTAGTCCAGTTACAGCCGCCAAGAGAAAAAGCTTGGTTCCGGTTTTGAGGTCGATGACGGCGCTTGGTCTCCAGCCCTTCCTCGCTTATCCGGCGGTAATTAAGCTATGGCACGGGGGTGAACAGAGAAGCTTCGATTCTTTTCGGAAAGCAGAGGATTTTGTCAGCTCCCTGTCACAGAATGGGACATTTGCTGCGGATCCACAGGGCAGCGGGAGGGCGGCGGCCCCCCTCTCTTCGGACCGGCGGGAGGGGCTTGGTGGCCAGGATGGAGGAGATGCCGGCTGCCCGGAAGAAGATGGTGGTGGGAGGGATATGGATGCTCGCTAGATCTCTTTTTTTTCTTTTTTCTTCTTTCCTCTCTCCTCCTGGGATAGTGTTTATATATATTCGATGCAATTGTCCCTTTGCTGGTAAGACTAATCCCCCCTTTTTTCTTTCTTTTTTTTCTGGAGGGGACCAATGGAGAGCAGGTTTCATTACAATAATGTTCTGGTTCTGTGAGCCTTTTGAGAGGCTCATTTTGCGCTGAAGTGGATCGGTCACGGATCATCACAATTTTTTCTCAATCAGAGACCTATGTTCTTGGTAACGTGCGGCCTGAGTTGTTTTTTGTCTATAGTTGTTGGTCATCTCTGTCTGTGTTGCTTTTATTTTTTACAACAGATATTCATGCTTTTATTTACTTTACCTTGTTTCTAAGGGGATTTTTCATATAGGTGGTTTGATATCTAGAACACACACTAACGTTTACATGTCATTTACAGAATGGGAGTGCTTTTACTTCGCTTAATTTATTGAATACAATTTTGGGATTATGAATATTTAATGTATACTCTAAATATTTTGTTACTGAATGTGACTGGCTTGGATTCTGCTGTTTAACGAACCTGTGTGTTAGAATATTTACACTGTAAATCTATTTCTGGTGCCCTGATATGTAACGCTGCGTCATCTGGGTTTTTTTTTTTTTTTCTTCATGTGTTTTGTGAGTGTCCTGTTGTCATGGATCTATGGACACATGTAAACCTGGTTTTATCCTCCTCACTACAGACTAATTGTTTTTGCTAATACCAGTGTGTGTCTTCTTAATGTTGATTCTGGTCTCTCTATAAGCTTAATGCAAAGAAGAAGGCTGTTTGCTGGTTTTGCGGCTGTGAGGAGGACATGCAGAGCTGGTGTGCACCGCACATGTGTGGAGATGCATATTGGATGGCATATTATTATTACTTTATTACTATTTTTTTTTCTTTTTTTTTCTCTAACATATGTGATTATATAAAGGAAGGACTTGTTTTGTTGTTACTTTTTCCCTCCCTCTCTCTCTCCCCTTTGATTGGACCTTTAAAATATGGAGTATGTGTCTGTTGTTTAGTTTTGTTTGTTTTGAATGGATGTTATGGTGTGATGTTGTGTGCAAAAAAAAAATAAAAATACATATGTACCTTTATGAAAATTAAACACGGGTTTACTAAGAATAAATAACTAAAGTAAGAGTAAAGTAACCACACATTAACATGGTTTTGCAATAGTAGCCATTTAGCTTCACCATGGTATTTGTGTGATTATACTAATGGTAATCAATCCGAATGACTATACGCAATGGACGCATACAGAGCACGTGATCTCTGAAACGCCCAGATGTCCAAAACAGACCCTCCCACCTCTGTAATAAACATGGAGATGTTAGTCCCGTCCGAATTGGTACATGAAAATCGCAGACGTCAGGTGATAAGAATCGAAATACAAAAGTAGTTTAGAAAAGTAGTCCCGTCCTAATAGGGCTTTAGTTATGTTAAAGTCTGACAGGCTAGGCTTGAATAATTACCCACTGAAGCTTTCAAACATCCAACATGGAAATATAGAGACGTTGTGGGATTAGAGATGAGCTTGCTGGAAGCTCTGATATAATTTACTTTGGTTTTCTTCCCCGTTGGCAGAGCGGTAATTAAGTTGTTGCAGGTCCCTAATTCCTTGTTCAGCCTCTGGCTGCTGCTCTCCAATGCATCCGAGTCCATTCTAGCCATATTTACTGGCTCTGCTAGCGTTACCCACTTCACTGGCCAGACTGGTAAACACCAGGGACTTCAGTGGGCTCCAGGGTTCTCACAACTGCAGCGAGACCTCTAGCCTCACCAGCATCTGAGGACAGGATGTGTAGAAGATCATCTAAAGACAATGAAACCCAAACTGAATGTGAGGTCGAGCTGCAAATTATATGATAACATTCAAGAGGTTAACAACTTTTTCCAAGGACTTCTGGGGCAGTTTTGTGGAAACGGGTTTGCTATGAGATGGGGAGTACGTGGTTGGCTGGTTACCATGGTAAGATAGCATTTAGCAAGTTATCCTACATTTAGATGCTGTAATCACAGTATTGTAGAAACAGAAATATTTTACTGCATTGACCGTGTTTAAAAATACTAATATAATGCTTTAATAATAATAATGTAATAAGATTATGTATTAAATTATATATATATATATATATATATATATATCTCTCTCTCTCTATATATATATATATATATATATATATATATACACACTATATTGCCAAAAGTATTGGGTCGCCCCCTTCTAATGAACAGGTTTGACTACTTTAGTAATTTCTATGAGTACAAATCTTAATGTTAAAACATATAATGATATTCTAGGAAATTGTGTGCTTCTAATGACTTGCACATACACTATATAGACAAAAGTATTGGGACACCCCCTTCTTTAGAACAGAAAAATGCACTTCCAAATCTGTGGCAACAACGATGGGAACATAATTAATGTATTTAAAAATTGTATTTCCAGCTCTGTTGCAACAGTTTTGGAAGTGTCTAAAATGACTCTACCCACATGTACAAGTCATTGGTGTTTGGTGATGAGTTTTTGGCTCTGCATTTACAGTCACACCAGAGGTGTTAAACTGGGATTAGGATTTGGTTTTATGCAGACCAGTCAAGTTCTTCCACACTGACTGAATCAATCATTTTCTTTTTGAACCTTGCCTTATACACAGAGGCATTGTCATGTTAGAATAGAAAAGGGTCCTGTCCAAACTGTTGCTATAATATTAGAAGCACACAATTTCCTAGAATATCATTATATGCTTTAACATTAAGATTTGTACTCATGGATATTACTAAAGTAGTCAAACCTGTTCATTAGAAGGGGGCGACCCAATACTTTTGGCAATATAGTGTATATGTGTGTGTGTTTGTATATATATATATATATATATATATTAGTGGTGTCAAAATTAGCACGTTAATGCAGGAGATTATTTTTTTCAGATCAACATGTTAAAAATATTTACCTTTCCTTTCCTGTAGATCAAATGATAGAGCATGGTGCTAGCAACGCCAAGATCATGGGTTCGATTCCCAGGGAAAGCAAGAGCCGATAAAATGTAAAACTGTAACTTGAATGCAATGTAAGTCGCTTTGGATAAAAGTGTCTGCTAAATGCATAAATGTAAATGCAATTAACGCAGGGGCGGGCTAAGGTTGGCCACCCCATTCACAACTGCTGCCTCCGTCTCTTTTTTCTTGAAAAGGATTGCGTTTATTTAGATGCAGTATGTCTTTATAACCACATCAAACGGGAGACGTTTCAGACACACGCTCTAACGTCGCCTCCGTGCTAGGCGTGGAAAAGATACTGTGCTCGAAGCGCGCGGTCTTCAAATACATGCACAAAGGTGCCGGCGCGCGCTGTAGCCTGTATCATTTCATATCAAACAGCGAAAGAAACTACGTGCATGCAATGTCCTAGTTATGCCGTCAGTTAAGGCATGAAGTTACCAAAAAGGCGATTAAAGCTACCTTAAAACTGTGTGCATGCATGCCATATGTTATACTGTATATGCGTCACATTTAAGAACATGTCTCTGAAATGGTTTTAAAAACTGTCCTGAGGCACCCCAGCACTGTCTCCCTCATCTAACACACCCGATTCAACTCGTCCACTCATTAGTAGAGACTTTAAGACCTGAAGTGGGTCAGAAAATGTAAAGAGAGTTGTGAGAAAATATGTCAGATCCACATCACGTTCAGCAGCAGCAGCTTTTAAAGCAATAGCAGGCAAATAAGATAATAACCAGCTGCTGTGATGTCTATTAATCTAAGAACAAAAGAAAAAAGAGGAAATCAATAACTTTTATAGTTTTAACCTGTGAACTGTCGGTTCCACTTTTTGAGTATAGGCCTGAAAATGACATTTCCAACTTAAATTGTTATAAATTTTGAATGCTTTGAAGCAGAGACATAAGCTTGGTCTCTAAAAGTTATACAAATTATACTACAAAAGAAGTTATGGAAGTTTAAGTTTCTGAAAATATAAAATGTAAAAATTAAAATATTTATATTTTATGAAAAATATATATTTTACAAAACACGTTTTACTCTAAAACTGCTAGAAAATGAAAACCAAAAATCTGAAGAAGTTGTGTTCCAAATTTGAGGTTGATATCTCAAAAAATGAGCTTTCAGTGAAATTTAGTTTGGGCGTAGTACCAAGCTTTTCCACTAGATGACCATCAAACCCAATTAGTAACCATATAAGTGCAGCTCCATTTCCATATATGGTTTGAGTGATCTGAAACATGTTTTTCCATACTTTTCTCAATATTTATGACGTAGACATCACATTCAGAAGTATTAAGTGGTAGTATGGCAGTATTTGATTTTAATTCAACCTCTGAAAAACACATGCAACAAGAACCCTGGACGTACGTTATAGTTCATGCTGCATCAAAAATTGAGAACCTATTGTTTTTTCTTTATTTTCGAAACACTTTTAGACCTTTTTTTCTCAAAAAATAGAATGAATGTTATCTTTTGAACACTTGAAATGAACATGAATGGAGATTTTTCATTATTTTTCATGATTTTATATATGTATCACTATTTCAAAGTAAAGGTCAAAACTCGCTCTCTGACTCTGATGAGTATTCTTCTTACAAATTAATAAATTACAGTTGCTCTGTAAAATATTTCAAAAACAAGTCACCAAATATGAAAACTAGAGTCTTTAAGCTTTCAAACGATATATAGTTTGTCAATATTGCTTTAGGTTCAGACTAAGATATTACTGTTTAAAACATGTAATGGCAAGTGGGCCCGTGACAGTGGGGTTCATCTATATTTAATTTTGAATTTAGTGTTAGGTTACTATTCATTTTCTGTATATTTCTGCTGAAGGGCACAGGTAGCTAAATATGTCATTTATCATAATGGGTTCGTGTGAAGATTGTTTTAAGTTCACTTAAATTAGATGTTAAGTCTAATAAATGTAAAAATTGATAGCTGTCAATTATACTGTAAGGCTGAATGGCTATAGTCAAGTTCAAGTTCAAATTCAAGATTTATTTGTCACATACAGGATTATACAGAGAGTATATAACCAGCAGTGAAATGTGAGTCAGGTCCGCTCCATGGACAGTAAAAATATTATAGAATACAACACAAAGAAATATACATAAAATGAAATGAATAAAATGATATAAAGGACAAAATATAAAGGGGGATCACGTGACCCTTTGACGGCGATGCAGGCTTAGGGTGAATCCCATTTCTCTGTCTTACCCCTTCCCCTTACCCCTTCCCCTTAGTTTTGCGCGTTCACGTGAGAGTAAGGGCTGTCCCAATTCTCGTTTTGATCGAGGGGTAGGGCTAAGATGAAGTGGTAGATACCCCTTAAAACCAAGCATTTTCGCGAGCTTACTTGAAACCAAGGGGTAACCCAGAACACACCGCGCAACCGGCAACAATGTCGGCCAGATCATCCAGAGAGTCCCATTTTTGGCTTAAATAATTTATTTAAAAATTACGACAGTCTTGTTTTGTGCTCTACACAGTCCTGTACATATATATTTGCAACCATGTTCTTAATTGAAACGTTTTAAAAATCGCTAGTTTGCTACGCTAACGTTACATCGCTGATTTGCACAACAATCGCAAAAACATCACTAATAAAACCCACGCGATCGACATACACACACTTGCAGACGGCATCTTGGAAGTTTGTGATCAACACTTGTCGCCTCTGGTGACGTAGCAGCCAGCTAGAGACGATGTACGATGACGTAACCGTAACCAAGTGGTGTCTCATTTCATAGGGGTATGTTTTCACCCCTAGCACTTACCACTCGGTTTCGAGGGACAAGGGTTAGGGGTAAGACGAAGGGGTAGGGGAAGGGGAAGGGGTAAGACAGAGAAATGGGATTCACCCTTAGTCTTTCGCTCTGCTCACTTTGCCACATATTTTACGATCCTGTCAGTAAAACTTAAACCACTCTGCATTGGACCCATCATGAGTGCTAAGGCAAACAAAGGGGATCGGAAAAGAGAGATTGAGCAATCGCCGATGAAGAAAAAATTCAGAGATTCAGCCATCTCCAGAGAAGACCTCGACGAGGCTATTGCTAACCGCATTGAACTAGCATTTAAAGAGCAGCAAAGCAAAAAACGGAAGTTAAATTTAATGATTGAACACCTTGGTAGTGATGAGAAGGGTAGATTTGTTTTTATCCAATGCAAAATATGTAATAATAGGTTTGAATTGGTCTCTATTTATGGTCCGAATGAGACAGACAGTGCATTCCTTACACAGATTTCCAAAACTCTACTTGAGGAGATTGATTGCCCTCTAGTGGTGGGTGGTGATTTTAATGCTGTCATAAATCCTGCTTTAGATAAATCTCAATCTGATACAACAGCCAATCCATCCTCTAAATTACTGAATACATTTATCCCTGAGCTTAACTTAATTGATCTTTGGAGAATTCAGAAAAATTAAAGCTAAGGACTTCACTTTTTTTTCTAATAGACACAAGACTTTCTCTAGGATAGACTACATATTTCTCAGCCCATCTTTAATTTCGTCTAATTCCTCCATCTCTATATTACCAATTGTATTATCTGATCATTCTGCTGTGTTGTGTAGTGTTCCTCTTTCCAATGTTAAAGCCAAGTCCCCTAGATGGCGCTTTAACATATCATTATTAAGTAATCAGACTTTCATTACTTCTCTGAAAGAATATATTAAGGAATTTCTTGAAATTAATATGCCCTCTGATGTGGATCCTCAAATACTGTGGGAAACGACTAAGTGTGCTATACGAGGTTTCTGTATATCTTTCTCTTCTACTCTGGCCAAAGCGAAAACTCACCAATTTACACAATTAGAAAATAAAATACAAACATTACAAAACCTACAAAAACATCATTTTACTGAGCAACAGGCTACACAGCTGTCCTCTTTAAAAGAAGAATATGATTTACTTTCACACTCAAAGGCGGAATTTATTTTACATAGGACTAGGCAAAAATATTATTTTGAATCAGAGAGACCTAGTCATTTATTGGCCCTTAAGCTGAAAGAATGCGAGTCTAAGGCATATATTAGTGCAATAAAATCATC
>JALXFT010003338.1:575000-640001 GCA_023376895.1 Aspiorhynchus laticeps | reverse complement strand
GGATGATCAGGTCACCACAAATCCTGTGGCAATTAATGACATATTTAAAGGTTTTTACACAAATCTGTATAAAGCTGAAACAGATTTTGATGAACCAATTTGTAAGCAGTATTTAGATAAATTTGAACTGCCTCGGATCTCACAGATAGATAAAGAATCTTTGGAGGCCCCGTTAAGTTTGGAGGAACTCCACGTCTCTCTAAAAAGCCTTTAATAGGGCAAATCACCGGGTCTAGATGGTCTCCCCCTGAATTATATTTAGAAATTTGGGATTTGATAGGGATACCTATGCTTAACTCATTTAATTTTGCAATTGAACATGGGGTATTTCATAGAGATCAAAAAACTTCACTGATTTCATTACTTCTTAAAAAAGGGAACGATCCATTAAATTGTTCCAGCTACAGACCGATTTCGCTTATCCCAAGTGATCTAAAAATCTATGCTAAAGTTTTTGCTTCTCGTATGGAGAAGGTAATTCATAGTCTGATCAAGGAGGACCAAACCGGTTTCATCAAGGGGCGCAATGCATCTTACAATATACGTCGACTCCTTCATATTCTTGACTTTGCGGGCTCCCACCCAACCCCTTGTGCAGTCTTTTCACTTGACGCAGAAAAAGCCTTTGACAGGCTAGAGTGGAATTATATGTGGGCAGTTCTGCAATGTTTCGGCTTCGGTGAACACTTCATTTCTATGATTAAGACATTAACCACTCACCTGCAGCATCAGTCATAACTGGTAATATTATTTCCCCCTCATTCCCTTTACAGCAGGGAACAAGGCAGGGGTGTCCGCTTTCCCCCTTATTGTTTTGTCTATCTCTTGAACCCTTAGCGCAAGCCATCAGGAAATCTGAAGTATCTATTAAGTTTCATGATCATAATCATAGTATTTCATTATACGCTGATGATATTATTCTATATTTAGACCACTTTGATGTTTCAGTTTCTTGTATAATTAAGGAATTCGATAATTTTAGTAGCCTATCAGGATATAAAATAAATTGGAGCAAATCTGCTTTAATGCCAGTTAACAATGTTAAGGTTAATTCTTCTATTCCCTCATTTATCCCTATTAAGGAATATTTAATCTATTTGGGCATTACCATATATAAAAACATTCATAAGATTGCCAGAGACAATTTTAATAACATTTTAGTTAAGGTCAAAAATGACATTCAAAGATGTAAGAATCTTAAAGTCTCTCTCCAAGGTAGAATCGCCACTGTTAAGATGAATTTATTACCTCGATTTAATTTTTTTTTCTCTATGCTACCACTTTCTCCCCCTTCAGGTTACTTTAAGGAGATCAACTCCATAATTTCTAAGTTTATCTTGAATGATAAATGTCCCAGAATTAATCTTACCACATTACAACATCCTAATAGCGCAGGAGGACTGGCTGTACCAAATTTTGAATTATATTATTGGTCGTACCAGCTTAAGGCTCTTCATAATTGGGTTGATCTTCAATCTACAGTTTCATGGAGAGTGATTGAAGCTGACAAGGTTAAACCAAATAGACTTCAAGATAGTTTATTTACTGGCACAGGAAAAAAAGGGGATAATTATAAATTTGGTCCTGTTGTGGCTAACTCTTTTAAAATCTGGAAAACGGTTGAACGTCGGATAGGTAGACCCTTCAAATTTTGTAACAGTACTCCTTTATGGCAAAATTTTCATTTTGAATGTGGAAATCGTCCATTTGTCCAACCCTCTTGGTCTTCTTTAGGTGTAGACACGTGCGGTGATTAGGGATGCAACGATTATAGATTTTGTTGGTACGATTATAGTCTGAGGAATAATCACGGTTTCACGGTTATTACGATTATTATGCTTTTATTCATTTCACAACATAAAATCACATAAACACTTAAGATATTAAGTGTTATTTATTGCTGCCTTTTGAAACAGAAATAACACAGTAACCAATAATACAGCACAAAATAATACTAAAGAAAAAAAGTCCATCTCTCCTATTGGAATTAAAAAAGGTGACCTCTGCTCTGTAAACATCCATGTCAGTATTTCCCTTTTGAATATAACAAATGGAAATAGATCACAAATGTATTTGGTGTTCATTTTGTATATTCTTTCTACATTTCTTTTGGACCTGAGGTACAGAACTTGGAAAGATGGTGAAAAAAAAGTGACTTATGAATAATACTATAACAGTGATGATAAATCACAATGTTAATTAAGTATTAATATTAGTCTTATATCAATAACTTTATTTATCCCACAGAGGACACTGTTTCTAATGAGGGGAATAAACTAAACTATTATTGTAATCAACTGTCGTCCATACTTATTCATTTTAATAATCTTTATTCATCTGACTTTACATATGGCCTCAGAAAATCATGTCTATTATTTTGGTTTGTGAGATTGAGATCGAGCAGCCCACACAAACATTTAGGAGGACAGAAACTTGTTTTCAACGCTGCCCAGCGACTTTCATTAATAAAATAGCTCAGATACTGGATCGCTACATTATAATAATCAGCAAAGAGGCGGTAAAATGACTGTTTAAATAACTAAACACAAATCTTTATTGTTTGTAGTGACGCGCAGATGCAGGTAGGCTAATTCACACACGCAACTGTCACCTCTCTCTCGCTCTCTCTCTCTCTCTCTCTCGCGCGCTCTCTCTCTCTCTCTCTCTCTCTCTCGCGCGCACTCTCTCTCTCTCTCTCTCTCTCTCTCTCTCTCTCTCTCTCGCGCTCTCTCTCTCGCTGCACTATTTAATCTCTGTCTGAAGCGGGCAGAATGCTAGAGCTAACGAACTTCGCGTCAGATTGTCCTTGCCTTCACGTCGTGCATTAAAATCGTTTATTGTACAGCGAGAACAGGTTGGCTAGCCGTACATTATCCCTTATGTATACTGTTTAACAGCAATTTTTACGGCAATATTTAAATGACGCCCTGGTCATTCTTGGTGTACAAAATGGTCCCATACTATCGACTTCAGACATTCTCTGGTGGAAATAAAGGATCACTGTTTGGTTCCTCTGTCATAGTTAATCTAGTGTGTGTAGTAGCCTCCGTGTCTCTGATAAGCACGGCATTTTAAGCTGGTGCACCGCTAGTGTAACTTTTCTTTCGTTTTGCGCAAGTTGCAACTAAAAATCTGGCTCATCGTCTTATTCACTTCAAAGTCATTCATAGAGCATACATAACTCCTTACAAAAGATTTAAAATGAAACTACAGTCAAATTTGAACTGCCATATATGTAACACTACATCATCAGGCACTTTTCTGCATATGTTTTGGGAATGTCCTGTCGTCATCAGTCTATGGACACATGTAAACCTGGTTTTGTCATCATTAACAAACATTTGTCATACATCATTGTAATTCTCGGTGATTTTAACAAAACTAATCTCACACACGAACTGCCTAAATACAGACAGCACATCACATGCCCCACCAGAGACAGCAATATACTGGACCATTGTTACACTGTTTTAAAGGATGCATACCAGTCTGTCCCCCATGCAGCGCTGGGACTCTCTGATCACTGTTTGGTTCACCTTCTACCAGCCTATAGGCAGAAACTTAAATCTTCTAAGCCTATCTTAAGAACTGTAAAGAGATGGACTGTTGAAGCAGAGCAGGATCTACAAGCCTGCTTCGAACTTACTGATTGGAGTGTTTTTGAGGCTGCAGCTACTGATTTGGATGAACTCACTGACACGTGACATCCTACATTAGTTTCTGTGAGGACATGTGTGTACCTACCAGGACTTATTTAACATTTAACAACGACAAACCTTGATTCAGTACAAAACTCAAACAGCTTCGCCTGTCCAAAGAGGACACCTACAGGAGTGGGGAAAAAGCCTTGTACAAACAGGCCAAATACACACTGAATAGGGAGATAAGAGTGGCAAAGAAGAACTACGCTGGAAAGCTAAAAAAACAGCTTTCAAGCAAGGACCCTACATCAGTGTGGAAAGGACTGAAAGCCATCACCAGCTACAAGACCCCTCCCCCCAGCACTGAGGCCAATCAACAACTGACTGAAGACCTGAACAGTTTTTACTGTAGATTTCAAAAACAGCTGTAGGTTTCAAAAGCCTGGTCTGACACCCCACACCCACTCTGACCATCCCACAACACAGCCATCAACACCCTCCCCCCTACTGTTTCTCAGCCTGTAATCAAGATCTGTGAAGAAGATAAGGAAAGTCTTCAGGAGACAGAAGATAAGGAAAGCCAAAGGCCCAGACGGTGTCTCTCCAGTCTGCCTCAAAGCCTGTGCTGTTCAGCTATCATCCATCTTCACATTGATCTTCAATAGATCACTGGAGCTGTGTGAAGTCCCCTCCTGCTTCAAACGCTCCACCATCATCCCTGTACCCAAGAAACTAAAAATCACAGGACTAAATGACTACAGACCTGTTGCTTTAACGTCTGTGGTGATGAAGTCATATGAGAGGCTCGCGTTGGCTCACCTGAAGGACATTACTGGACCCTTGCTGGACCCCCTGCAGTTTGCTTACCGAGCAAACAGGTCTGTGGATGATGCAGTCAACATGGGATTGCACTACATCCTCCAACATCTAGACAAACCAGGGACTTATGCAAGGATCCTGTCTGTGGATTTGATTGGATCATGTGTATGCATGATTTGATTGGACCTTGAGATGTTGAGTATGTGTCTGTTGTTTTGTTTTGTTATATTTTGGATGTTATGTTGTGTTATGTGTGAAGAAAAAAAAAAAAAACTGTTGATAACAAAAAAAAAGAACAAAATATAAAATAATGTGCATGACTTACTGTAGACTTAAATATTAAGATAAGCATGACTGTACAAGAGAGGAATGTGCAAATAGGTTGTGCATGGTTGACATGTAGCAGCAATCTAAAAAAAAATAAAAAGTAAAATAAGATACCAAAACACAGAAAGTGATGTGTGCAAATGACACTGTCAGTATCAGTATGAGATAGAGAATAATGAGTGTGAATATCTTAATGATTGTAAGTGATTAATAAGTGAAGTCATGATGATGTTAAGAGGCTAAGTTTGAGTTTAGGAGTCTGATGGCCTGGGGGAAGAAGCTCCTCCTAAGTCTCTCAGTTTTTGGCATCAGGCTGCGGAAGCACTTACCAGATGGCAGCAGAGTGAAAAGACAGTTACCAGGGTGATTTGAGTCTTTGGTGATTTTTACAGCTCTGCTTCTGCAGCGTTTGAGGTGGATGACCTGCAGAGAGGGGAGAGCAGACCCTGAGATGCGCTCAGCTAAGCGCACAACTCTCTGCAAGGCTTTGCAGTCTTGACAGGAGCTGTTTCCATACCACACTGAGATACACTGAGTCAATACACTTTCTATGGTCCCTGAATAGAAAGTTTTCAGGATTGTTGGTGAGACCTTGAATTTCCTCAGCTGTCGCAGATGGTACAGTCTTTGCCTGGCTTTCTTAACCTGTGTTTGAATGTGTGTAGTCCAAGTCAGGTCCTCGGAGATGTTTACACCGAGGTACTTGAAGCTGCTTACCCTCTCCACAGGGGTCCCACTGATCATAAGAGGAGTGTAGGGCAGCAGGTGTCTCTTTCTGAAGTCCACAATCATCTCTTTAGTTTTGCTCACATTCAAAGAGAGACAGTTGTCCTGGCACCATGATGTAAGTTTCTTCAATGGTTAAATATTAAGGGGAAAAACTATTTTATATACAGTAGACATCATTAGTATTGATATCAGTAGCTGCGTTTACATGGACCATAATAATCCGATCGTAATAGGACTAAAGCACAATCAGAATAAAAAAGTCACATGTAAACACGTCAATCGAATTGAATTGGCCAGATCTGATTACAATTTCGATCGGATTGTAAGGGGTGGTTTATTCCTTTTGTAATCCAAACGAGAGGACATGTAAACACTTGATCGGATTGAAAACCGAAACTGGAAAGTACTGTGCATGTGCAGTGACGTAAAAATAGCATAATGACATATGACGCACGGAACGAGCTGTTCTTCCTGGTGAATAAAGTGTCATAAATGAGTGTCCAGTCATTCTAAAACGCTGCTTTCACTCAGCGTATGTGAAGTGGAGCAGGACAACGTCCCAGCAGTCCTTGTTTAAGACTCTCATCCACAGACGACTGGTTTTTGGCACAGGAAGGGGCACTTTTACTTTCTAAAGTAAGCAGCACTGCACAATAGTTAATGTGCTGGTCGTCGCCTAATTAGGACCCGAAGTAAATAAATATCAAGTGTGCTTTTTAAAACAATACGCGACAACAGCGGGCAACTCATGCAGTGTGTGCATGTCAAAAGATTAAATCCGATCAGAAGCTTGTGACATATAAATGATCACATCAACCCGATCACTTTATTTAGCGTTCATATAAACACTACGTTCGGATTCGTCAATCAGAATGAATTCATTCCGATGGAAGCAAAAAGTGTCCATGTAAACGTAGCTAGTGATGCTGGTCTTTAATCATATAAAAGATGCCATTAAAGAAATATTAAAAATATACTGTCTTTATGTTGTTTGTACATTGTACATTTGAAGATCGAATGTGAAATTATAGCAATATAAAAGTATATTTAAAAACTTTAATGTTAGGTGGGATTAATCACGATTAATTTGAGAAAAATGCAATTAATTAGTTATTTTATTTTTATCGATTGACAGCTCTAATATATATATATATATATATATATACATATATATATATATATATATATATTATAACACATTTAACCAATTACTTTCTCTTTGGAGGGCACTTAACAGTATGAAAGAAATATATTATACGTTCTTTGAAAGTATGTTTATATATATATATATATATATATATATATATACATACAGGTGCACCTCAATAAATTAGAATGTTGTGGAAAAGTTCATTTATTTCAGTAATTCAACTCAAATTGTGAAACTTGTGTATTAAATAAATTCAGTGCTCTCAGACTGAAGTAGTTTAAGTCTTTGGTTCTTTTAATTGTGATGATTTAGGCTAACATTTAACAAAAACCCACCAAGTCACTATTAATCTCAACAAATTAGACCAATAAAAAAAAAAACATTTTTAGTGAATTGTTGGCCTTCTGGAAAGTATGTTAATTTACTGTATATGTACTCAATACTCGGTAGGGGCTCCTTTTGCTTTAATTACTGCCTCAATTCGGCGTGGCATGGAGGTGATCAGTTTGTGGCACTGCTGAGGTGGTATGGAAGCCCAGGTTTCTTTGACAGTGGCCTTCAGCTCATCTGCATTTTTTGGTCTCTTGTTTCTCATTTTCCTCTTGACAATACCCCATAGATTCTCTATGGGGTTCAGGTCTGGTGAGTTTGCTGGTCAGTCAAGCACACCAACACCATGGTCATTTAACCAACTTTTGGTGCTTTTGGCAGTGTGGGCAGGTGCCAAATCCTGCTAGAAAATGAAATCAGAATCTTTAAAAAGCTGGTCAGCAGAAGGAATCATGAAGTGCTCCAAAATTTCTTGGTAAACGGGTGCAGTGACGTTGGTTTTCAAAAAACACAATGTACCAACACCAGCAGATGACATTGCACCCCAAATCATCACAGACTGTGGAAACTTAACACTGGACTTCATGCAACTTGGGCTATGAGCTTCTCCACCCTTCCTCCAGACTCTAGGACCTTGGTTTCCAAATTAAATACAAAACTCGCTCTCATCTGAAAAGAGGACTTTGGACCACTGGGCAACAGTCCAGTTCTTCTTCTCCTTAGCCCAGGTAAGATGCCTCTGACGTTTTCTGTGGTTCAGGAGTGGCTTAACAAGAGGAATACAACAACTGTAGCCAAATTCCTTGACATGTCTGTGTGTGGTGGCTCTTGATGCCTTGACCCCAGTCTCAGTCCATTCCTTGTGAAGTTCACCCAAATTCTTGAATCGATTTTGCTTGACAATCCTCATAAGGCTGCGGTTCTCTCGGTTGGTTGTGCATCTTTTTCTTCCACACTTTTTCCTTCCACTCAACTTTCTGTTAACATGTTGGATACAGCACTCTGTGAACAGCCAGCTTCTTTGGCAATGAATGTTTGTGGCTTACCCTCCTTGTCAAGGGTGTCAATGATTGTCTTCTGGACAACTGTCAGATCAGCAGTCTTCCCCATGATTGTGTAGCCTAGTGAACCAAACTGAGAGACCATTTTGAAGGCTCAGGAAACCTTTGCAGGTGTTTTGAGTTGATTAGCTGACTGGCATGTCACCATATTCTAATTTGTTGAGATAGTGAATTGTTTTTTTTTTGTTAAATGTGAGCCTAAATCATCACAATTAAAAGAACCAAAGACTTAGGGTGAATCCCATTTCTCTGTCTTACCCCTTCCCCTTCGTCTTACCCCTAGCCCTTGTCCCTCGAAACCGAGTGGTACGCGCTAGGGGTGAAAACATACCCCTATGAAATGAGACACCACTTGGTTACGTCATCGTACATCGTCTCTAGCTGGCTGCTTCGTCACCAGAGTCGACAAGTGTTGATCACAAACTTCCAAGATGCCGTCTGCAAGTGTGTGTGTCGATCGCGTGGGTTTTATTAGTGATGTTTTTGCGATCGTTGTGCAAATCAGCGATGTAACGTTAGCGTAGAAAACTAGCGATTTTTAAAACGTTTCAATTAAGAACATGGTTGCAAATATATATGTACAGGACTGTGTAGAGCACAAAACAAGACTGTCGTAATTTTTAAATCAATTATTTAAGCCGAAAATGGGACTCTCTGGATGATCTGGCCGACATTGTTGCCGGTTGCGCAGTGTGTTCTGGGTACCCCTTGGTTTCAAGTAAGCTCGCGAAAATGCTTGGTTTTAAGGGGTATCTACCCCTTGCCCTTAGCCCTATCCCTCGATCAAAACGAGAATTGGGACAGCCCTTACTCTCACATGAACGCGCAAAACTAAGGGGAAGGGGTAAGGGGAAGGGGTAAGACAGAAATGGGATTCACCCTTAAACTACTTCAGTCTGTGTGCATTGAATTTATTTAATGCACAAGTTTCACAATTTGAGTTGAATTACTGAAATAAATTAACTTTTCCACGACATTCTAATTTATTGAGATGCACCTGTATATACAGTATATTGTTGTTGTTAATATATTTTCACAAAAAAATTGTAATATATAGAATTAGAATTATTCAATTAAAAAAATCAATGCATAATATTTAATATAATGGTATTTTTTTTTTACTTTTTACAGCATGAATATATGGCATTATATAAGCTTATTTTATTTTTTTGTTATCAACATTTTTTATTTTTTTTCACACATAACATAACATAACATCCAAAATATAACAAAACAAAACAACAGACATATACTCAATAGCTCAAAGTCAAGTCAAAAGGGAGGGAGAGAGGGAAGGACAATAAAAACACAAAACAAGTCACTCCTTTATACAATCACGTATATCAAAAAGAAAACACTGCCAAGCATCAATAGTCGAAGGCTTGGCCCCACCGACTCGCGCCGTTGCACATTCACATGACACTATTTGCAGGAGGCTACAGATCCAATATGCTTTTCTACACGTGTGGTGTAAACCAGTTCTGGATTATGGTCTTCTTCGCAGCTGTAAAACCAGCAAACAATAAGCTTATTGTATTATACTTTATTGTATATACCAGTTTTTATATTTTTTTTTTTAATTAAAATTAAATTATATTATATTATATTTAACCTAGTTTTATTATACATTATATTCTAAGTTATTATATATGTACTGTATTTACATAACTTTAATATTGGAGTGAATTCAAGTATGTTGGGACACTTTTTTCGTCTAATTATTTGTATAATTATTTTATAAATAAATACCACTATTTCCCACACATTCATAGGTTATTAATTAAGACTCCAACGAACACTATGAAAAATCTTCCACGGTCCATCACGTTGTCCGTTATGATGAATATTTTATGGAAATTGTCAGCGCGGCGACCTTTGACCTGTCAGATGGTTTAGCATGTGCCTCATCAGTGGCCCTGCTGTCCCAGCGTGAGAGCTGCTCCAGTCCTGTGGAATGTGAAATGCAGCGCCGCGCTCCAAGACGTGACACGAGGACACATATTTATTTGCTAATTCATCACTGAGTGTGAACTCTGACCCATTTTCCCGCTTGCCTAGACGCTTTGCCTTGGATACAACGTGGTGCGTCTGCTCCTCATGTGGATCTCTGCAGGGTTCCTGCTCAACGGCTCCATTCACTGAGCGCTACACCCATATGGGCCAAAAAGCCAGATTTGTTCTGCATTTTATTCCAGCTAAAAGAAGCCTTTTTTGCTTTTTCTGTTATTGTGCAGTTATCTCACAATGCACATTCAACCTCTGTTAAGCAAGAGCCTCTATAAATCGTAAAGTGTGAGGAGGGCAAATGTAGAGTCGGGCCTCAAATCTTAGCTTCTTGGAAGAATAAAGTCCATTTAACGTGCATTACATGACTGCTAGTAAAACACAGATGAATAAAGTGCTTCCCTGTTCATGCGCTTCATAGAAATGCTTTAAACCTCTGCAGAACCCTTTAGACTTTACTAAAGGACCAAAGATCAGGGATGAGATATGACCTTGCATCTGTAAAATTAAAGAAAGGAATTGTTTTATTCCAATATGCGCACATAAGTTTAATGAACAAGAATGCAGTTCATTTATTTAATACTGCATTAGCTATCAAAAGTATTGGATTTGGATTATTTAATGGTTTGAAAGAAATACCTTATGCATATCAAGGCTGCATTCATGAAAAATGCATGCATAAATAAATAAATATTTCATTTGAAATATTAGTTTGTGACTTATTTATTTATTTGTGGAAACTTTTTTTTTTCCTCAGGATTCTTTAAAGAAGATAAAGTTTATTTAGAACAGCATTTATTTAAAATAGATTTTTTTTGTACCATTACAAATGTAAATATTAATTTATTCTTAATTTATTTATATGTATATAATTATATTGACAATGTGACAATTTATATAATGTAAAATAAAGTGATAAACAGTTTAATGGAAATCTTTTGTAACATTATAAATATAAAATTAATTTCTTATTTATTTTAATTTCTTTATTTTTTAAAACCAAAGAAAACTCTTATGGTTACCAAGGCTGCATTTAAACAAACAAACAAACAAACAGAAAAAAATAAACAAAAAACAAAAACAAATAAACAAATAGTCAAGTCACCTTTATTTATATAGCGCTTTTAACAATACAGATTGTGTCAAAGCACTTCACAGTATCAAGTTGGAGGATATAGTGTCAGTAATGTATAATTATAAGATTAAACACTCAATTTTCAGTTAAGGGCATTTCATTATTGAATTTGGAGATGTCATTGTCTAGCTCAGTATAGTTTAAATAGTATCTGTGAAATTCAATTGACGATAATCGCTAGAAATTAAGTGTCCCCAACTGAGCAAGCCAGATGCGACAGCGGCAAGGAACCAAAACTCCCTCTGTGACAGAATGGAGAAAAAAAACCTTGGGAGAAACCAGGCTCAGTCGGGGGGCCAGTTCTCCTCTGGCCAGGATATTATTGTTTATTTATTGTTTACTTATTGTTTTAATTAAAATTTTAAATGTATAAATGTATTCTATTTCTATTTTTATATTGTTGCAATTTCCAACAATAATAGTATTATGTAGTTAGGTATTTTATTATTATATTTTTAGTTATTTGTTTTATTTTTAGTTTTATTGTATTTTAATCGAGGTCTTCACTGGGGATATGTCTCTGGGGCTCATCGCTGACGATCAGGGCCGCAGACATCATCTCCCGGCGCCGATCCACCATCTGATCCGGACACGGACTGAGAAACAGAATAAGAAAGAAACAAATATTAGCGTAGATGCCAATCTTCTTACGAAGTAACGAGTACATCGTGTGTTATGGGGAGTGTTCCCGGTTCCGGTTGATCTAATTAATGCAGCCTAACAATCCTTTAATGGATTTGAATAATAGAAGTGTAGTAGTGTGTTATGTAGTAGTGTGTTAAAGAGATGGGTCTTTAATCTAGATTTAAACTGACAAGAGTGTGTCTGCCTCCCGAAAAGTGTTAGGTAGATTGTTCCAGAGTTTGGGAGCTAAATAGGAAAAGGATCTGCCGCCCGCAGTCGATTTTGATATTCTAGGTATTATCAAATGGCCAGAGTTTTGAGAAAGCAGCGGACATGAAGGAATATAGTGTGATAGGAGCTCGCTCAAGTACTGAAGAGCTAAGCCATTCAAGGCTCTATAAGTCATTAACAAGATTTTAAAATCTATACGATGTTTGATAGGGAGCCAGTGCAGTGTTGACAGAACCGGGCTAATATGGTCATGCTTCCTTGTTCTAATAAGAACTCTAGCTGCTGCATTTTGGACCAACTGTAGTTTGTTGATCAAGCGTGAAGAACAACCACCCAGTAAAGCATTACAATAGTCTAACCTTGAGGTCATAAACGCATGAATTAGCATTTCTGCATTTGACGTTGAGAGCATAGGTCGCAATTTAGATATGTTTTTGAGATGGAAGAAAGCAGTTTTACAGATGCTAGAAACATGGCTTTTAAAAGAAAGATTGGAATCAAACAGCACACCTAGGTTCCTGACTGATGAAGAAGAAGAATTTACAGAGCAGCCGTCAAGTGTTAGGTAGTGTTCTAAGTTATTACATGTGGGGTTTTTAGGTCCGATAATAAACCTCTGTTTTTTCAGAATTTAAATAGCAGAAAAACAAACAAACAAATATTAGGTAAAAAACAGCAATATTGTGAAACATTGTTTGTTTGTTTATTCATTTATTTATATAGCACAGTTTAATACAACTCACGTTGCCCAAAGTGCTTCACAGTAATGTAAATATATTTACAAATAATGTTACAAATAATGTAAACATTATTACAACTTAATCTGTATTGATATATTTTGAAATGTAATTAAAGAAAATGTATGTGATGCGATCTGGGAAAACCCAACACATGGTGAAATTTGACCTATTTGAGTTTTTAATACCAAGCCCTTCAAGCCCTTTCCAAATCTGTTTTCATTTATTTTATAGCTTATTTGTAACCAAAGTTATATATAATTTTCAGGAATGGAATTTTGAGAAAAACAGGTTTAAAACCTTAACTGTCACCATCCCACCAGGGTTGGTGCTCTTTTTATTTATTGCCTTTTTGTCATATCACATATTTTAGTAATCATCATAAATTAGGTATCATTCGAAAGCTTCCAAGCTCAAGATTGATCTTGTGTAAACAATTTTGAAATCGGATTTTGCATTACCATGGAAATGGTACTTAAATTTCATTTAGCAAGCTCCTACCCTAGTTGGTGGTGTCTGGTTTCATATTACACAATTTAACTACTTTATAATCAAAATCTTTTCTAATCTTGACAAAACACATATCGTCTGAATGGTCTGAGTCTCACGGTTCCATATTTGCCAACTATTTTGTGACAGAAGTGATATTTGGACAGACATTTCCAAATTTGTTACAGGAGAATGCATTAAAAAAATTAATTAAATGTTGGTGACGCTTGATGATTATTTCTGGTACAGCGCATCTACAAAATGTCATAGAAACTTAAATTTTTGTGAAATCAACTTCAAATTTGGTACGCATCTTGGTTAGACATATGGCTTTCATTTGATAGCAATTTTAGAGTAAACTATATTTGATAAAATATGAACTTTATATAAAATATAAAATGTTTAGTACAGTACATTTACAGACAATTTCAACTTCCATAACTTTTCCATACTTTATTTTTTCTTCAAATTATTTCTTAAGTATACTAATCTGTTGAGTGTCTTCTTTAAAACAAGACCAAAGTTAGTTCTGTACTCCAAAGCATTATTGAAATACAACCATTTAAGTTATGTATGGGTGGCATTTAAGCAGGGTGACAATTAAGGGGTTGAAGAGAGGCAATGAAAACAAAAGCACAACAGTCAAGTATCACAAGTAAAAGTCACTTTACTGTGGTAAAATACTTTTTTTTGTTGTAAAAGATACAAAATGTTCACTTTGACCCCAAGGAACACAAAACGCTTGCAACCATTTGAACATTAAGTGTATCTGTTTATTATGACATTCAATGTAATATAAATTTATCTTACTTTTTCATTTTCTGTTTGTATAAGAGCCACTCTATTAACAATTAAAATAATAATAATAATAATTTCCTAGTGTTGAAGTCTATTAAAATATTTAAGATCTAGTCATATTCAAATCCAATTAGTGTAATATTATTATATTATCTAAACAACAGATATTCACTTTCATTGTCATTTACACTTTAAATATGATACGCTCTACTAATTATAACATTTAAGTATTTAGACATTTTAACATTGACTATAGATCCAACTCTTGGCAATTCAAGGTTAGAATACAGTTAAAGAAATATTACAATTCAGATACCTAAAGTTCAAATCCATAACCCCGACCCCAACCTCGACTGCATTTCACAGGCGGCTGAATGACTTCATCCTCAGATTCAGAATCACTATTATTTACAGCCCAAGGGAGGGGACAAACCAAGTCCTGTTTGTCCTCTCTCATAAATTCCCTTATTTCATTGTAAAGATACCGTTGCCTTTTAGCATCAAGGCAATGCATTTGGCAGTTGACAAGGCAATGCATTTAGGTCAAGAGCATCCAAGTTTATGTGATTTTTTTTCCAAGTCTTGGGAAACTTCATCACTGTTTAGGAACTTTTTCATTGTGACCAGTGCGGAGCCCTTACTAAATGAGAAATGATGATAGTTTTTAATGTTGTCTATTTTTCTGAAATATGTACCCAAGAATGTACCCCATTCATACATATTTACAAGAACAGTTGCATCCTCTCTACCACATAAACATGGTACATTGACCCCAGATGGACTGGAGCTTTGAACTACTTTTAAGTTTTAGTTTCTTTTAAAGAGTCCAAAGCACCAGTCACAAGAAAACTTTGTGTGACCAACAAGAAGGAAGCTCATTGTGATCGACACGTGATGACCTGCCAAGACACGCCAAAAAAGATACCACATCACAAAATAATTCTTATTTTGCCCCATACAGTTATCGGCATGAAGATGCATTGCATTTCACCCAGTCCATAATTCTCAAGGTAATGGTGCAAAAGGCTAATAACACAGTTGCTACCTTTCCCAGTCTGTATGGATTCATCCAACAGGAAAGTGACCTGTTTTGGCAAGGCCTCACATGCTACACCAAAAACTCGCGGTGTTTTAAAAATACATCGGACCTGGTTGGAGGGGATCATAGGGGTAGTGAATCTGTTGTGCAAAGTCCATGCTATAATGTATCATCCCCTCATAGGTACAAGGAATGTGTGGACCTAACTCTAACCCAGCAGGCAACTTTGCTTTTGAATCCTTAAAAAGTTGCTGATAGTATGAACGTTCTGTTCTAGCTTTCTCTAGATGATCGTGGCCAGACGATGCAGCTCTGCCTTCTCTGCATCAGACATATTGGCAGCCTCACTGATCTTTTTTTTGATATTTCTGGCATGTCCAACATAAGTCAGTTGCTGACCGCATTGTGACAATAAATGGTGCCAACTCCCGCCAGATGCGACGAAATGTGACAAGTGAAACCGCATGCCGGTTTGTCGTAGCAACTGCCACATAGTAATCAGAGTGCATCATTGTCTTTGAACAGTTAGTTGGAAGCAGTTCAAATCACTTCTCCAAAAGCCTGGTACCCTGCCAGGAATATGAATGGCATGAGTTTCAGCATAGTGTAAAATGAAATGTGCAACATACACATTGTCATCTTTCTTAAGTGTATTAGGAGGCTGACGTTTTTTGTTACCATAAATGCGTGGAGTAACACTGTGCTCCTTGTAATGCTTACTGAGAGTATTTAGCTTGTCTTGCCCAATGTCGTAAAGATATTTGAATGTAGCCCTGCATATTTTCTCGCCATGGTGAAATAGATCAGTTCTTTGGGACTTTCGAGGTGTCTGTTCTTTTTTCGCGAATGGGATGTCAGCTGGGAGAGATGCATTCCACACGAGAGTTTGGCTAAAATGGCATTATCTAGCTCTTCTCTTGTCATTTCCAGGTAACAGCACCAAATCATCTGCAGTTCCTCTTGTTTGAAACGTGTTGAACATGGATGACCATCATTGAGTTTGCAAGTACATGCAAACTCTTGGACATCTCCATCATTATCTTGAACTGCAGCTGGAATAGGTGGTAGTATCTGTGCTATATCTTCAATAATGGGATGGTCATCATCTGAAAAAAAAGAAGAATCAATAACTGTTAGACTACATTATTTTTTTCAAAAATGGCTACACTAGATATGATTTCCTAATACCTCAACCCTGACAATTCATCACCCAAGTAGGCTATTTCACCTGGACAGTATGCCTAAGAAGTGTAAAAACGTGTAAGTCTATAACAACAAACTTGCAATAATAATAATAATGATAATAATAATAACTAGACTAGGTCATGCTTCTCTCCTACGACCTCTTTTCCTCCCCAAAAAACTTACTATTTAATAACAAAACATGTTGCAAAGTTGAGAAACTCTGTATGTCCTCCATTTGCTACAGAGATAATCTATAGCACTGATCAGGCTCATAAAACATCACCGAGTGTACATCAGCGCTGGAAGTTTTAGTTCATGCTGTCACCATTTTAACTAAATGAGAGCAATGCATAGCGTTGAAATGAAAATGGAGCTGGGCGCACTTAAAAACGAGTACTGGCAGCTGTCAGGTGCGCTATACTGCATCATTACACAAGCAGACTAGCTAACGCTACCCTGAAAACAGCAACTTAGTAAGCTTTCTGTTGTTTATCATGGTCATAGTCTCTAAACTTTTTTTTTTGTTATCAACAGTTTTTTTTTTTTTTTTTCACACATAACACAACATAACATCCAAAATATAACAAAACAAAACAAAACAACAGACACATATTCAACATCTCAAGGTCCAATCAAAAGGGAGGGAGAGAGGGAAGGACAATAAAAACACAAAAGTCACTCCTTTATACAATCACGTATATCCATCAAAAAAACACTGCCAAGCATCAATGGTCGAGGGCCTGCAGACAATATGAACACAAAATATTTCATGTTTTGTCTGGTCAACTTCATGTCATTTGTAAATATACATCCTTTCCTGTCATTCAGACCTGCAACACATTCCAAAAAAAGTTGGGACAGTAAAGCATTTACCACTTTGTAATGTTGCCATTCCTTTTCACAACACTTAAAAGACGTTTAGGGACTGAAGACACCAAGTGATGAAGTGTTTCAGGTGTAATTTTGTCCCATTCTTCCTGTAAACAAGTCTTAAGGTGGGCAACAGTACGGGGTCTTCGTTGTCGCATTTTGTGCTTCAAAATGCGCCACACATTCTCTATTGGAGACAGGTCGGGACTGCAGGCAGGCCAGTCAAGTACCCGTACCCTCTTCCTCCGCAGCCAGGACTTTGTAATGTGTGCAGAATGTGGTTTTGCATTGTCTTGTTGAAATATGCATGGACGTTCCTGGAAAAGATGTCTTCTTGAAGGCAGCATATTGTGCTCCAAAATCTCTATGTACTTTTCAGCATTAATGGTGCCATCACAGAAGTGCAAGTTACCTTTGCCAAGGGCACTGACACAACCCCATACCATGACAGACCCTGGCTTTTGGACTTGTTGCTGGTAACAGTCTGGATGATCCTTTTCTTCTTTGGTCCGGAGCACACGGCGTCCATTCCTCCCAAAAAATACCTGAAATACTGATTCATCTGACCACAGTACACGTTTCCACTGTGTGATGGTCCATCCCAGATGCCTCCGAGCCCAGAGAAGTCAACGGTGCTTCTGGACACTGTTAACATAGGGCTTCCTTTTGGCACAGTACAGTTTTAACTGGCATTTGTGAATGTAACTACGTATTGTGGTACTTGACAAAGGTTTGCCAAAGTAGTCCTGAGCCCATGTGGTGATATCGCTTATAGATGAATGACGATTCTTGATGCAGTGCCGCCTGAGGGATCGGAGATCACGGTTGTTCAGCTTAGGCTTGCGCCCTTGTCCTTTACTCACTGAAATTCCTCCAGATTCCTTGAATCTTTTAATTATGTTATGCACGGTTGAAGGTGAAATATCCAAATCTCTTGCTATATTTCTTTGAGGAACATTGTTTTTAAACATTTCAATAATTTTCTCACGTATTTGTTGGCAAACTGGCGATCCTCGGCCCATCTTTGCTCCTAAAGGACTAGACCTTTCTTGGATGCTGCTTTTGTACCAAATCATAATTACAATCACCTGTTGACATCAACTGTTTCAAATCACATCATTATTTAACCAATTTACCTCATTACTAGCCCTAAATTGCTCCTGTCCCAACTTTTTTTGGAATGTGTTGCAGGTCTGAATGACAGGAAAGGATATATATATTTACAAATGACATTAAGTTGACCAGACAAAACATTAAATATTTTGTGTTCATATTGTCTGCAATGAAATACAAGTCAAAGTAAATTTAGAAATCACTACTTTCTTTTTTTTTGCGTTTTCCATACTGTCCCAACTTTTTCTGATTTGGGGTTGTAGAAGATGCCCACGGAACGCCATACACTTTGAAAGCAGAACGTAATTGAAGAAAGACAAAATATGCGGATGCTGGTAGACAAAATTTGTTTCTTAATGTCTGAAATGAACAGAGGCCCTGGTATAGTCTCTAAACTTTTGATCACCCCTTGTATGTTTAGATAGCACAACTACCTTGTAGCTTACATTTAAAATAGCAAACACAACGGACCTTGCAGCATAGTTAATCTAGTGCGACAATAACATGACCAGCCTACTTCATCGGACTCCTCCTCTTCAGTAACTTCACCATCATCATATCCGTCGTCTCTGGATGTGAAGTAGTCCATAATAACATCTGACATCACCGGGATTGAGCATATTTAAGCAAGCGAGATTGTTTAAGTGCGCAGCTACTTCAGACGTCGTTATTCTCTTTTGCGCCGCCATCTCACTATTACGTTGTGTAAAAAACTTTGCGCGCTGTAGTTTACACAGAATTGTCGGGAAATGCATTAATACACCTTCATTCTACATGTTATGTGGTTTATTTTGATGGGTGATCTGTCTTCGTAGTGTTAAGAGAGGGAAAGCTACGGGCAATTTTTTTGCACCTCTGGCGGACTTAGACACTGTTTTCTGCTTTCCACAATAAATTGCTATTTTTCTGCACTAAACAAGTGAATTTTGCCAAGATATTTTCAGAGATGATAGACAAGATGTGATAGAATAATAATTTAATGAAAACACAATTTTGACAAAAAATGACATTCAACCTATTTTTCGAATTTCCTGAAAATGTCCCAGCGCGACATCCGACGGGTTTTCCCAGATCACATCACATATATATATAATATGCTGATTTAGTTCTTAAGAAACATTTTGAACAATTTTTGTGGACGACACCTTTATTCAACTATTCTTTAATGAACAGAAATTTTATTTAGAAGAGCATTTATTTGAAATGGAAATATTTTGTATCCTTTTGAATATTTACTGTATGTATATAGGGTGTACTCTGTAGTTCCGGCGATGTGATCCAATGATAGCATTAAAAGTAATATGCATAAGGCTGTTTCATCAGTCTCTGGGATCCTTTGTGATTTATGTGAATTTACATTGATTTCAAGGCATCACGCTGGCACCGGGGTTAAACCTACTTTGTCATCCCATGTGCCTCGGCAGAGAAACATGACACCAGAGAAGAAGAGCTGCAGTCGTGCTTTACTGAGAGTCCAGCTAAACATCTTCCATCAAAACCCAGAGCTGAAGCTCAGCACTCGCCAGAGTCGCTCTGGAAGAAGCACAAAAACACAATGAGCATCTCTGTGTGAAATTACATTTTGACACCATTTTGGTAGAAAGCGATCAACTTTGGCTGTGACTGAACATTTTGGATGTTCGCACATTTACACTTGTAAGAAAACAGCTGCATTAACCGCAAAACAATTCCAAGTAGATTTTTTTAAAACACGAGTTATATATGGTTGTTATGGGGTTGCGGACCAGTTGTGGATGGTTGCTAGGTTGTTTCTAAGGTGTTCTAAGTAGTTTTTACACATTGTTTTGTTGGTTGATTACTGGCAAAGTTAAAAGAGTGTGCTTCAAAGTCTTTATGATATTCTGGAGCCTAAATACAGCCTGGGTTGGATTGCTAGGTGGTTTCTAGGCAGTTTCTGACTGTCCAGGTTTAAAAAGTCCATCCTCCAAGTTTATGTGATTATTTGTTTTATTTGAGGCATCATATCATATCATATCATATCATATAGTATTGTATTATATCATATATTGAATCACATTGTAACTTATCGTATCGCATCGTATTATATCATATCATATTGTATTATATGTCATATTGTATCATATTGTATTGTGTCCTATCATATCGAATCATACTTCATATTTTATCATATAACATATTGTATCACATTATATCATATTATATCGTATTGTATCATTTTATCATGTATTTGATGCGATGCGGCAAATATGATATGATACAGTATGATGTGATACAATTGTCACGGAACGGCCAGGCTCCACCGCCACCCAATCACAACGATCACTATCACCTGAGTTCTGAACAACTGCACCTGTCACACATTAAATCACCTCATTAACATGAGCATACAGCATACTGAGGTGTGTGCTCCTCCAACGTGTTCTCCCGGATCCCTGTAAGACAAGATATTCAGTTATTCTCTGCTCCATTTCTCAAGGACAATCTCTAAACACTGTTTCACTTACCCGTTTATTCTCCTGCCTGATTCTCCATTGACTCTTCTGTGCAATAAACAATTATATACTTTTACTTACCATCTGTGTCCAGCCACTTATGTTACAGAAGACCAGACCAATAACGTATGCACAGAATGAGTACCCACGATCCATTTCAAGAGCTGGTGGATTCACTCCGGTGGGTTCTGCTCCATGTTCCATCACCACCATTACCGCCATCACCTGTCACTTCCGCAAATACCGCCAGCACTTTTTCGCCTACTGTCATCGTCAGTCCCATGGCCAGACCAGCGCCCTTCTCTGGGTTGGCGGAGGAGTGTAACGGGTTCCTACTACAGTGTACTCTCACATTTGAAATGCAACCGCAAATGTTTCCTACCAACCAATCCAGAATTGCTTTCATTATCTCTCTGCTAACAAGAACTGCACTGCAATGGGTCGAAACTATTTGGGCTCAGGGCAGTCCAGCAACGCAAAGCCTCCAAAGTTTCATCAGTCATTTCCGGGAGGTGTTTGGAAGGACTGCTGGTAACACTTCTATAAGTGAGCAACTTTATCACCTACGACAGGGTGCTATGAATATTAATGAGTACTCTATCAAGTTTAGAACCCTTGCAGCCGCCAGCAGATGGAATGAGAAATCACTGCTAACCACCTACCGGCAGGATCTGGAACCAAAGCTTCGACTGCAGCTTGCCGCGTATGATGACGCTATTGGAGTAGAGCAGTTCATTCAACTATCCATTCGCTGTGCGAATCGCATGCAGCCCTGTTTAGCAGAATTAACTCCTACCGTCTCAACAGCACTCCTTCGCCGACCAGATGCCATGACGCCTCCCGAACCCACATTTGAACCCATGATGGTGGATAACCAGCGATTAACTCCGGCTGAGCGGCAGAGAAGGCTGATCTGTGCTTGTATTCCGGTGCTAGTGGGCATATGATCCTGGCATGCCCCTTCATCCTCTACAACCTGTGGTGAGTGTTATTCAACCCACAGTGGTAAAGATGGAGCCACTCACTACTTGTGGAGTGCTTACTGCCTCTGATATCTCTGTTTCAGTATCATTCCTCCACGACTCTAGATCAGCAGAGAACTTCATCTCCAAAAGCCTCTGCTGCCAGCTCAAATTACAGATCACTGCAACCGAAAAGGTTTACCAAGCCCAGTCAGTAACAGGGAAACCATTATGCAGAAGGAACATGCGCTATAGTGTGGGACCCATCACCCTGCGCATAGGACACATAACATTCAGAAACAATCCATCTGCTAGTTCTGGAGGGGTCCACCGCCGCGGTCATCTTGGGGCGCCCGTGGCTAGTAAAACATGATCCCATCCTCTCGTGGAAGACGGGAGAGGTCTTGAGCTGGGGTAAGGACTGCTTCCCTGGATGTTTTCCCATAATTCCATCACCTGAAAGACCTCCTGCGGAAGGGTTACCTGTAAACTCTACCTCCATAGAAAGTCAAGTAGAGAAGCAGTCTGTCGAGATTCCATCCTGCTATATCCCCTTCAGAGACGTGTTTTGCCCCAAGAAAGCCTTGAAATTACCACCACATCGGCCATGGGACTGTGCCATCCATCTCCTTCCAGGTGAGACCGTGCCCCGTGGAAAAATATATCCACTCTCGCTTCCAGAACAGAAGGCCATGGAGGAATACATCGACGAGGCACTGGAGCAAGGTTACATTCGGCCATCTACTTCCCCTGCTGCTTCCAGCCTCTTCTTCGTGGCCATGAAGGGCGGAGGCTTGAGGCCCTGCATTGATTACCTTTCTTTGAATAAGATCACCGTCAAGTTCCGCTACCCACTTCCTCTCGTCCCATCTTCCCTGGAACATCTCCGTAGTGCCTCCATCTTCACCAAGTTGGACCTACACAGTGCATATAATCTAATCAGGATACGTGAGGGGGACGAGTGGAAGACCACATTTGTGACACCTACTGGCCACTACAAGTACTCGGTAATGCCGTATGGACTTGTCAACGCCCCCTCCGTCTTCCAAGATTTTATGGAAACTCTGGGAGTTTCTCCATCGCTCAGTTATCATCTACATTGATGACATCTTGATCTACTCCCAGAGCCTAGTTGAACATCGCCACCATGTTGCGGAGGTCCTTCAAAATCTCAGAGAAAACCAGTTGTACCTCAAGGCAGAGAAATGCACTTTCCACCAACTATCCGTCCAATTCCTGGGGTACAACATTGACAGCAGTGGTATTCAGATGGACGAGAGGAAGGTAGAGGCTATCACCACCTGGCCAGAACCCACCACCATAAAGGAGCTCCAACGATTCCTTGGATTTGCCAACTTTTATCGTCGCTTCATTCAGAACTACAGTAGCATCGTCAGTCCGTTAACAGATCTACTATGAGGAAAGCCCAAGTCTTTGTCCTGGTCACCAGCAGCCTCTGAAGCCTTCACCACACTGAAGGGAGCCTTCACCAGCGCCCAACTCCTAGTTCACCCAGATCCGGATCTACCCTTCCTCGTGGAAGTCGACGCTTCAACCACCGGAGTTGGGGCGGTGTTATCACAGCAGCAGGGGAATCCAGCTCGATTACATCCATGTGCCTTCTTTTCTCGGAAGATCAGCCCGGCGGAGGTAAACCATGACATTGGCAACCGGGAGCTGTTAGCCATCAAGCTAGTACTGGAGGAGTGGAGGCATTGGCTGGAGGGAGCGGCTTGTCCATTTACCGTATTGACCGAAGAACGTCAAGGCTGACGCTTTGTCCCAAATCTACTGCTCTTCAGAGAGACTGGAAGAGCCAAAAAGCATTATTCCCTCCAAGTTAATCGTAAGCCCCATACAATGGATTTCTACTCCAGTCGCCTCCAATGCAGCCCCTAACAATCCGCCGGGCTGTCCAGATGGACGTCCGTATGTGCCACGATCACAACGCACTCCACTAATCTTTTCCACTCACACCTCCTTGGGCACTGGCCACCCAGGGCTAACAACACCCTCTCGTTGCTACAAGAATGCTTCTGGTGGCCCAATATGGCAAGGAATGTGAGAAGGTTCGTACAGGGATGTCCAGACTGCGCCATATAAAAGAGTCTTTGCCATCTCCCATTAGGCAAGCTCCTTCCGTTACCCGTGCCCAATCACCCATGGTCACACCTAGGAGTAGACTTAATCACAGATCTGCCGCCCTCTGGAGGTAACACATGCATTCTAGTAATTATTGATCGTTTCTCTAAGTTTTGTCGACTTCTGCCTCTCAAAGGTCTGCCTACGGCAATGGAGACAGCTGAAATGCTCTTCAATATTATCTTCAGAACTTATGGCATCCCCGAAGACATTGTGTCAGACCGTGGTCCACAGTTTATTTCTCGGGTCTGGCTTGTATTCTTCAACCTCCTAGGTGTGACCGTAAGCCTGTCCTCAGGATACCACCCGCAGTCCAATGGGCAAACGGAGAGGAAGGTGCAGGAAGTGAGGCGCTTCCTACGGACCTTCTGCCATGGCCACCAGGATTCTTTAAACCAGTTCCTGGGCTGGGCCGAGTACGCCCAGAACTCCCTGTGGCATCCATCTACTGGTCTCACTCCCTTCCAGTGCATGCTCGGCTATCAGCCCCCTCTGTTCCCTCGGTCCGGGGAACCCTCTGATGTCCCGGCCATCGATCACTGGTTCCGAGAGAGCGAGAGGGTTTGGGACACGGCTCACAATCAGCTTCAGCGGGCAGTGCGCAGGAAGAAGATGGTAGCCGACCTTTGACGAGCAAAAACACCTACCTACCAACCAGGCCAGAAGGTATGGTTATCTACCCGGGACTTGAGACTGCGCCTGCCCAGCAAGAAGCTCAGTCCCAGGTTTATTGGCCCCTTCACCATCCTGGAACAGGTTAACCCGGTCACTTAAAGACTTCAACTTCCTCCTCGACACAAGATTCACCCCACATTTCACGTATCACTGTTGAAACCTCAACATAACCCTGTTCCTGTTTCCACAGAGCCTGGCCAGACAGAGTAACCCCCTCTTCCTTTGATCCTTGATGAGGGTACCTTCTACAAGGTGAAGAAGATCCTGGAGTCCCGACGTCGTGGTAGTCAACTGGAATACCTCGTGGATTGGGAGGGATATGAACCAGATAAACGTTCATGGGTACCCAGAAACGACATCTTACACCCGTCCTTACTAGAGGAATTCCATGCTGCTCATCCTGATCGTCCTGCGCCTCGTGGCAGAGGTAGACCACCCCAACATTGAAGTATTCGGCCCTCAGGAGCGGGCCGTGGAGGAGGGGGTACTGTCACAGAACGGCCTGGCTCCACCGCCACCCAATCACAATGATCACTATCACCTGAGTTCTGAGCACCTGCAACTGTCACGCATTCAATCACCTCATTAACAGCCAGTACAAAAGCACACACCTCAGTCAGCACATTTGTCCGGTCTCGTACTTACTTGTGTGACATACTTCCTGTGTTCCTCCGTAGTTCTCCTAGTCCCCTGGCTCTCCCCAGTCTCCAGCATACATTTACATTTACATTTAGTCATTCGGCAGACACTTTTATCCAAAGCGACTTACAATTGGGGAATACATAAAGCGATTCATCTTGAAGAGGCAATCAGACAGAGGAAGTGCTCGTAACACCAAGTCTCAGTCATTGTTCAAATAAGTACAAGCTAGCAAGGGAAGGAGAGAAAGATAAAGGGAAAGATTAAGAATTCTTTTTTTTTTTTTTTTTTTAGGATTAAGTCAAGTAGTGCAGAAAGAGATGAGTTTTCAGTTGTTGCTTGAAGATTGACAAGGATCCAGCATTCCGGATAGGGGTGGGAGGATTATTCCACCAGCCAGGAATTGTGAACAAGAATGTTCTGGAGAGTGATTTTGAGCCTCTCTGTGATGGTACCACAAGGCGTCGCTCACTAGCAGATCTCAGATTTCTGGAGGGGATGTAGATTCGTAATAGTGAGTGGAAGTAGGAGGGTGCTGAGCCTGTGGTCGTTCTGTATGTAAGCATCAGTGTCTTGAACTTAATGCGAGCTGCAACTGGTAGCCAGTGCAAGGAGATGAAGAGAGGTGTAACATGGGCTCTTTTGGGCTCGTTGAAGACCAGTCGTGCCGCTGCATTCTGAATTATTTGTAGAGGTTTGATTGTGTTTGATGGAAGTCCAGCCAGAAGAGCATTGCAGTAGTCCAGCCTAAAAACGATAAGGGCCTGGGCAAGAAGTTGTGCAGCATGCTCTGTCAGAAAGGGCCTAATCTTTCTGATGTTGTGTAGCGCAAACCTGCAAGATCGAGCAGTCTTTGCAATGTGCTCTTTGAAGGTCAGCTGGTCATCAAAGATTACACCAAGACTTCTGACCGAAGTTGATGGGGTAATTATTGATGAGCCTAACTGAATCGTGAAGTCATGCTGTAGAGTCGGAGTGGCAGGGAAGACAAGAAGCTCAGTCTTTGCCATGTTGAGCTGTAGGTGATGTTCTTTCATCCATGCCGAGATGTCTGCCAGGCAGCCTGAGATCCATGCAGCTACCGTTGGATCATCAGGTTGAAAAGAGAGATAGAGCTGCGTGTCATCGGCGTAGCAATGATAGGAGAAGCCACGTGCCTGTATGATGGGACCCAGTGATGTAGTGTATGTGGAGAGGAGGAGGGGTCCAAGAACCGAACCCTGAGGAACTCCAGTGACCAGTTGATGTGTTTTGGATACCTCCCCTCCCCAGGCCACCCTGAAAGACCTGCCGGTGAGATAGGATTCAAACCAGCACAGTGGAATCCCAGTGATGCCCAGCGATGAGAGGGTGGACAGGAGGATCTGATGATTGACAGTGTCAAAAGCAGCAGAAAGATCCAGCAGAATGAGGACTGATGATTTGGAATCGGCCTTTGCAATTCACAGGGCTTCAGTGACTGAGAGTAGTGCAGTCTCAGTTGAATGGCCACTCCTGAAACCTGACTGTTTAGCATCCAGTTTGTTGTACTGTGAAAGAAACAATGAGAGCTGATTGAAGACAACTCGTTCGAGTGTTTTCGCTACGAATGGAAGGAGAGAGACAGGTCTGTAGTTTCCTAAAAGAGAAGTGTTTAATGTAGGTTTTTTGAGCAGTGGGATTACCCGACCCTGCTTGAATGCTGTGGGGAAGATGCCTGTGAGGAGAGATGTGTTGATAATGTGTGTGAGTGCCGGTAAGAGTGTGGGAGAGATTGCTTGGAGAACGTGAGAGGGGATTGGGTCAAGAGGACATGTTGTAGGATGGCTGGAGAGGAGAAGATTGGACACTTCCGGCTCGGTGAGGGGACGGAAGGAGAAAATGGGAGTTTGAGCAGTGGATATGGTTGGTTGGAGGTCCTGTGTGTGTGGAGGTGAGAACTGGATACTGATTGTACTGAAAGAAGAGAGTGGGAAAGGGAGCGTAGGTTACGTCTGAAAGTAACCGGTAAGGGAGATGGTGGCACCCGGGTAGCAAAATGTAAAGTAAATGTAATGAAGAAATGGTCAGAGATTGGTTGTACCAGAATGTTATCTGTAGTACAATTGCGTGTGTAAATTAAATCAAGTTGGTTGCCTAATTTGTGCGTGCTAGTAGTGGTAAGGCGTTTGAGATCAAATGAAGCTAGGAGTGAATGGAAGTCTGTAGCATAAGGCCTTTCTAGATGAATGTTGAAATCGCCAAAGACTAAGAGTGGAGTGCTATCATCCATAAAAGAGGACCGCAGCCCGTCCAGCTCCTCTAGAAAAGTGGCTAGAATTTGGCCAGGGTAAATTACCACAATCTGGAGTTTTATAGGATCTGTTGCAGTAATCGCATGAGATTCAAATGAGTTGTGATAGCCTAGGGGAGAGTGGGTTGAGTATTTCCAATTGTTTGAAATGAGCAGGCCAGTGCCCCCACCCGGGCCAACTTGCCTTGTAGTGTGAGAGAAAGAGAAATTGTGAGAGAGAGCAGCCGGGGTAGCTGAGTCTTCTGGATGAATCCAGGTCTCAGTCAAGCCCAAGATGCTGAGTGTGGATTGTAAGGAAAAAGCAGAAATGAAGTCAGCTTTGTTGACAGCTGACTGGCAATTCCAAAGACCCACAGAGAAAGAAAGAGGTGTAGTAGAAGATGTAGAGATAGGGAGCAGGTTAACATGATTACGCTGCCGTCTGCTTGTGTTTTTATAGCGAGGTTGAGAGAGAACCGGAATGGATTGGAAACACATGATAGAGGTGGAAGGAAAGAGGATAGGGAAGGACAGTGTATGAGGGAAGATAGAGATGGTACTTAAGTGTATTGCTTGGTGTCGTTGCTCGGTTAAAGTCACGCAGGAAAAAGTCGCAGGTCTTTACCCTCATAGGTCTTCACCCGAAGAGGCTGAACGCTTCCGCTGACGCTTCCGCGCACAGATATCAATACATATATATGATATACTGTATATGATATATATCAATACAATACGCATACTGAGGTGTGTGCTCCTCCAACGTGTCTCCTGTTCTCCCGGATCCCTGTAAGACAAGATATTCAGTTATTCTCCGTTCCGTTTCTCAAGGACGATCTCTAAAGACTGTTTCACTTACCTGTTTATTCTCCTTCCTGTTTCTCCATTGACTCTTCTGTGCAATAAACAATTATATACTTTTACTTACCATCTGTGTCCAGCCACTTCTGTTACATGATATATGATACGATACAATACAAAGTATGATTCGATATGATGCCACAATAAAATATACATGATGCGATGCAATGCAATATATGATACCATATTGTATTGTATTGTATCATATATTGTATCATTGTATCACATATCATATTGTATCGTATCATGTTATATCATATTGTATCATATGTTGTATCACATCATATTGTAACATCTTAACATATCATATTGTATTGCATATAATACATTGTATCATATTGTATCATTTCATATCGTATTGTATCGCATATATTGTAACATATCATATTGTATCATATAGCATCACATCGCATCATGTTGTATCATATATATTATTGTATCGTATCATATATCAAATAACATATTGTATCATGACATATCATATAGAAATATCATGTCATATTGTATCATATCATGTATCATATCGTATCATAAAATATCATAATAATATATGTTATCATATATATATACATCTTAATATTGTCACGGTGCACACAGCAGGGAGGAACAAGGACATGCAGACGAGGACGTAAACTCAAATAATAGTATTTAATCAGGACATCAAGGCAGGACAAGACAAGGCTGAGAGACAGGATACACCGGGAAGTAACGAGTAGACCAGACCAAATCAAACTCAAAAGACAGGACTAATATACAAGGGATAATCATAGACAATTAGACAAACACGGCTAGACAAGAATTAACCAATAATCACATCTGACGAGGACAGGAAACAAACCAAATATGGACACAAGAGGCGGAAACACATGACACACACGACAGAGGACTGACATTACTCCCCCCTCCCGAAAGGCTCGACCCGAGCCTTAACAGTTCCATCAGGGAGGGGGGGTGGGCGGGCGCTCTGGAGGCCCCTCAGGACAGACACAGACAGGAATGCAGGACGGGGACCTCCAGAGCAGAACAGACAGACAGGGACCATGGCGGAGCTTGGAGCTCAGGAGGCCATGGCGGTGCAGGGAGCTCAGGTGGCCATGGCGGTGCTGGGAGCTCTGGAGGCCATGGCGGAGCTGGGACCTCAGGAGGCCATGGCGGATCTGGGACCTCAGGAGGCCATGGTAGGTGGTCTTCGGGAGCCTTGGCCTCGGTCCCCTCGGCCCGGCCCCTACAGCCGGAACTCTTACTACCCCCCCAAAAAAAAGTTCCCTGGGGAAGTGAGGGGGTATCAGGAGACCTCCGGGGCTAACAGTACAAAACAAGACAGGAAAGCCCTCCAGGGCCAGACAGACAGGACAGGGCAGCCCACAGGAACAGGAAGCCCTCCAGGGCTAGCTCGGAGGCTGAGGCTTCTTCTGGGCATGACCAGGAGTCAGGGGCCCTCCACTTCAGCAACAAGGGGGCAGGCAGCTGGGAATGGCCTCCATGGCCACTACAAGAAGAGCCGCCTGCCCCAGACGAGTCTCCATGGACCAGACAAGACAAGGTAAGTTTAAAATGTTCCTGTGGGTACAACAAGACAACACGGCACTCCTGGCCGTGACATGTGGACTTGATCCACGGGGCTAGGGACTGCGGTAGCCGGTGGGCTTGAGTCAGCGGCGATCCGGCGGGGCTTGAGTCAGCGGCGACCCGGCGGGCATTGAGTCAGCGGTGGGCCGGTGGGCATTGAGTCAGAGGCGGGCTGGCGGGCATTGAGTCAGAGGCGGGCTTTGAGACAGAGGCGATGCCAGCGGGCATTGGTCAGCGCCGATCCGGCGGGCTTGAGACAGCGGCGATCCGGTGGCGTGATCTCCCGCGAACGGCACGCCTGGGTGAGCCGCGAACGGCGGCGTGATCTCCGGTGAACGGCGGGCTCGGTGTGCCGCAGACGGTGGCGTGAACTCCCGCGATCGGCGGGCTGGATGTGAGCGGCGGTGTTGGGAGCCGCGGACGGCGGCATGATCTCCCGCGATCGGCGGGCTGGAGGGCTCGCGTTCAACGGACTCGCGGCGATCCCGCCGAACTCCCACGCCCACTTGACGCAGGCTAAGGCGGGATGACGAGCGGCGACTTCCTTGCCGTGGGACAGACACAAACACAGGAACAAAATAAAACTTTCAAAAACGAAAACAAATCGAGGTGAAGGGGCGTCGCTTACTGTTTAGGTCTCGTCTTCTGTCACGTTGCATACACGAGGGAGGTACAGGAACACGGAGACGAGGACGTAAACTCAAATAATAGTATTTAATCAGGACATCAAGGCAGGACAAGACAAGGCTGAGAGACAGGATACACCGGGAAGTAACGAGTAGACCAGACCAAATCAAACTCAAAAGACAGGACTAATATACAAGGGATAATCATAGACAATTAGACAAACACGGCTAGACAAGAATTAACCAATAATCACATCTGACGAGGACAGGAAACAAACCAAATATGGACACAGGAGGAGGGAACACATGACACACACGACAGAGGACTGACAAATATATATTAAGATATCATAATATTGTATAATATTGTATTATTTCATGCGATCGACTTTGGCTGTGACTGAACATTTTGGATGTTCGCACATTTACACTTGTAAGAAAACAGCTGCATGAACCGC
Organism: Aspiorhynchus laticeps; assembly: GCA_023376895.1. Taxonomy (NCBI): domain Eukaryota; kingdom Metazoa; phylum Chordata; class Actinopteri; order Cypriniformes; family Cyprinidae; genus Aspiorhynchus; species Aspiorhynchus laticeps. The sequence goes on along the minus strand of JALXFT010003338.1, from coordinate 609,065 downwards.
AAAACAATTCCAAGTAGATTTTTTTAAAACACGAGTTATATATGGTTGTTATGGGGTTGCTGGAGTTGTGGATGGTTGCTAGGTTGTTCCTAAGGTGTTCTAAGTAGTTTTTACACATTGTTTTGTTGGTTGATTACTGGCAAAGTTAAAAGAGTGTGCTTCAAAGTCTTTATGATATTCTGGAGCCTAAATACAGCCTGGGTTGGGTTGCTAGGTGGTTTCTAGGCAGTTTCTGACTGTCCAGGTTTAAAAAGTCTATCCTCCAAGTTTATGTGATTATTTGTTTTATTTGAGGCATCATATCATATCATATCATATAGTATTGTATTATATCATATATTGTATCACATTGTAACTTATCGTGTCGCATCGTATTATATCATATCATATTGTATTATATGTCATATTGTATCATATTGTATTGTGTCCTATCATATCGAATCATACTTCATATTTTATCATATAACATATTGTATCACATTATATCATATTATATCGTATTGTATCATTTTATCATATATTTGATGCGATGCGGCAAATATGATATTATACAGTATGATGTGATACAATTGTCACGGAACGGCCAGGCCCCACCGCCACCCAATCACAACGATCACTATCACCTGAGTTCTGAGCACCTGCACCTGTCACACATTCAATCACCTCATTAACAGCCAGTACAAAAGCACACACCTCAGTCAGCACATTTGTCCGGTCTCGTACTTACGAAGTGGACTCTCTGTCTTAGAACAGCACTCTATGATACTTACCTGTGTGACTTACCTCCTGTGTTCTCCGTAGTTCTCCTAGTCCCCTGGCTCTCCCCAGTCTCCAGCATACTGAGGTGTGTGCTCCTCCAACGTGTCTCCTGTTCTCCGGGATCCCTGTAAGACAAGATATTCAGTAATTCTTTGCTCCGTTTCTCAAGGACAATCTCTAAAGACTGTTTCACTTACCCGTTTATTCTCCTGCCTGTTTCTCCATTGACTCTTCTGTGCAATAAACAATTATATACTTTTACTTACCATCTGTGTCCAGCCACTTCTGTTACAGAAGACCAGACCAATAAGGTATGAACAGAATGAGTACCCACGATCCATTTCAATAGCTGGTGGATTCTCTCCGGTGGGTTCTGCTCCATGTTCCATCACCACCATTACCGCCATCACCTGTCACTTCCGCAAATACCGTCAGCAATTTTTCGCCTACTGTCATCGTCAGTCCCATGGCCAGACCAGCGCCCTTCTCTGGGTTGGCGGAGGAGTGTAACGGGTTCCTACTACAGTGTACTCTCACGTTTGAAATGCAACCGCAAATGTTTCCTACCAACCAATCCAGAATTGCTTTCATTATCTCTCTGCTAACAAGAACTGCACTGCAATGGGTCGAAACTATTTGGGCTCAGGGCAGTCCAGCAACGCAAAGCCTCCAAAGTTTCATCAGTCATTTCCGGGAGGTGTTTGGAAGGACTGCTGGTAACACTTCTATAAGTGAGCAACTTTATCACCTACGACAGGGTGCTATGAATATTAATGAGTACTCTATCAAGTTTAGAACCCTTGCAGCCGCCAGCGGATGGAATGAGAAATCACTGCTAACCACCTACCGGCAGGGTCTGGAACCAAAGCTTCGACTGCAGCTTGCCGCGTATGATGACGCTATTGGAGTAGAGCAGTTCATTCAACTATCCATTCGCTGTGCGAATCGCATGCAGTCCTGTTTAGCAGAATTAACTCCTACCGTCTCAACAGCACTCCTTCGCCGACCAGATGCCATGACCCCTCCCGAACCCACATTTGAACCCATGATGGTGGATAATCAGTGATTAACTCCGGCTGAGCGGCAGAGAAGGCTGATCTGTGCTTGTATTCCGGTGCTAGTGGGCATATGATCCTGGCATGCCCCTTCGTCCTCCACAACCTGTGGTGAGTGTTATTCAACCCACAGTGGTAAAGATGGAGCCACTCACTACTTGTGGAGTGCTTACTGCCTCTGATATCTCTGTTTCAGTATCAGTCCTCCGCGACTCCGGATCAGCAGAGAACTTCATCTCCGAAAGCCTCTGCCGCCAGCTCAAATTACAGACCACTGCAACCGAAAAGGTTTACCAAGCCCAGTCAGTAACAGGGAAACCATTATGCAGAAGGAACATGCACTATAGTGTGGGACCCATCACCCTGCACATAGGACAAATAACATTCAGAAACAATCCATCTAGTTCTAGTTCTGGAGGGGTCCACCGCCGCGGTCATCTTGGGCGCCCGTGGCTAGTAAAACATGATCCCATCCTCTCGTGGAAGACGGGAGAGGTCCTGAACTGGGGTAAGGACTGCTTCCCTGGATGTTTTCCCATAATTCCATCACCTGCAAGACCTCCTGCGGAAGGGTTACCTGTAAACTCTACCTCCATAGAAAGTCCAGTAGAGAAGCAGTCTGTCGAGATTCCATCCTGCTATACCCCCTTCAGAGACGTGTTTTGCCCCAAGAAAGCCTTGCAATTACCACCACATCGGCCATGGGACTGTGCCATCCATCTCCTTCCAGGTGAGCCAGTGACCTGTGGAAAAATATATCCACTCTCGCTTCCAGAACAGAAGGCCATGGAGGAATACATCGACGAGGCACTGGAGCAAGGTTACATTTGGCCATCTACTTCCCCTGCTGCTTTCAGCCTCTTCTTCGTGGCCAAGAAGGGCGGAGGCTTGAGGCCCTGCATTGATTACCGTTCTTTGAATAAGATCACCGTCAAGTTCCGCTACCCACTTCCTCTCGTCCCATCTTCCTGGAACATCTCTGTAGTGCCTCCATCTTCACCAAGTTGGACCTACGCAGTGCATATAATCTAATCAGGATACGTGAGGTGGACGAGTGGAAGACCGCATTTGTGATACCTACTGGCCACTACAAGTACTCGGTAATGCCGTATGGACTTGCGCCTCGTGGCAGAGGTAGACCACCCCGACATCGAAGTATTCGGCCCTCAGGAGCGGGCCGTGGAGGAGGGGGTACTGTCACGGAACGGCCAGGCTCCACCGCCACCCAATCACAATGATCACTATCACCTGAGTTCTGAGCACCTGCACCTGTCACGCATTAAATCACCTCATTAACAGCCAGTACAAAAGCACACACCTCAGTCAGCACATTTGTCCGGTCTCGTACTTACCTGTGTGACTTACTTCCTGTGTTCCTCCGTAGTTCTCCTAGTCCCCTGGCTCTTCCCAGTCTCCAGCATACATTTACATTTACATTTAGTCATTCGGCAGACGCTTTTATCCAAAGCGACTTACAATTGGGGAATGCATAAAGCGATTCATCTTGAAGAGGCAATCAGACAGAGGAAGTGCTCGTAACACCAAGTCTCAGTCATTGTTCAAATAAGTACAAGCTAGCAAGGGAAGGAGAGAAAGATAAAGGGAAAGATTAAGAATTTGTTTTTTTTTTTTTTTTTTTTTTAGGATGAAGTCAAGTAGTGCCGAAAGAGATGAGTTTTCAGTTGTTGCTTGAAGATTAACAAGGATCCAGCATTCCGGATAGGGGTGGGAAGATTATTCCACCAGCCAGGAATGGTGAACAAGAATGTTCTGGAGAGTGATTTTGAGCCTCTCTGTGATGGTACCACAAGGCGTCGCTCACTAGCAGATCTCAGACTTCTGGAGGGGATGTAGATTCGTAATAGTGAGTGGAAGTAGGAGGGTGCTGAGCCTGTGGTCGTTCTGTATGCAAGCATCAGTGTCTTGAACTTGAAGAGAGGTGTAACATGGGCTCTTTTTGGCTCGTTGAAGACCAGTCGTGCCGCTGCATTCTGAATCATTTGTAGAGGTTTGATTGTGTTTGATGGAAGTCCAGCCAGAAGAGCATTGCAGGGGTAGCTGAGTCTTCTGGACGAATCCAGGTCTCAGTCAAGCCCAAGATGCTGAGTGTGGATTGTAAGGAAAAAGCAGAAATGAAGTCAGCTTTGTTGACAGCTGACTGGCAATTCCAAAGACCCACAGAGAAAGAAAGAGGTGTAGTAGAAGATGTAGAGATAGGGCGCAGGTTAGCATGATTACGCTGCCGTCTGCTTGTGTTTTTAGAGCGAGGTTGAGAGAGAACCGGAATGGTTTGGAAACACATGATAGAGGTGGAAGGAAAGAGGATAGGGAAGGAGAGTGTATGAGGGAAGATAGAGATGGTACTTAAGTGTATTGCTCGGTGTCGTTGCTCGGTTAAAGTCGCGCAGGAAAAAGTCGCAGGTCTTTACCCTCATAGGTCTTCACCCGAAGAGGCTGAACGCTTCCGCTGACGCTTCAGCGCACAGATATCAATACATATATATGATATATATGATGTATATCAATACAATACGCATACTGAGGTGTGTGCTCCTCCAACGTGTCTCCTGTTCTCCCGGATCCCTGTAAGACAAGATATTCAGTTATTCTTCGCTCCGTTTCTCAAGGACGATCTCTAAAGACTGTTTCACTTACCTGTTTATTCTCCTGCCTGTTTCTCCATTGACTCTTCTGTGCAATAAACAATTATATACTTTTACTTACCATCTGTGTCCAGCCACTTCTGTTACATGATATATGATACGATACAATACAAAGTATGATTTGATATGATGCCACAATAAAATATACATGATGCGATGCAATGCAATATATGATACCATATTGTATTGTATTGTATTGTATCATATATTGTATCATTGTATCACATATCATATATCATATTGTATCGTATCATGTTATATCATATTGTATGATATAACATGATACGATACAATATGATATATGATATGTGATACAATGATACAATATATGATAAAATACAATACAATACAATATGGTATCATATATTGCATTGCATCGCATCATGTATATTTTATTGTGGCATATGTTGTATCACATCATATTGTAACATCTTAACATATCATATTGTATTGCATATAATACATTGTATCATATTGTATCATTTCATATCGTATTGTATCGCATATATTGTAACATATCATATTGTATCATATAGCATCACATCGCATCATGTTGTATCATATATATATTATTGTATCGTATCATATATCAAATAACATATTGTATCATATGTCCTATCATATAGAAACATATCATATCATATATCATGTCATATTGTATCATATCATGTATCGCATCGTATCATAAAGTATCATAATAATATATGTTATCATATATATTTATATATATATCTTAATATTGTCACGGTGCACACAGCAGGGAGGAACAAGGACATGCAGACGAGGACGTAAACTCAAATAATAGTATTTAATCAGGACATCAAGGCAGGACAAGACAAGGCTGAGAGACAGGATACACCGGGAAGTAACGAGTAGACCAGACCAAATCAAACTCAAAAGACAGGACTAATATACAAGGGATAATCATAGACAATTAGACAAACACGGCTAGACAAGAATTAACCAATAATCACATCTGACGAGGACAGGAAACAAACCAAATATGGACACAAGAGGCGGGAACACATGACACACACGACAGAGGACTGACAAATATATATTAAGATATCATAATATTGTATAATATTGTATCATTTCATATCAAATTGTATCATCATATCGTATTATCATATGTCATTTCATATTATAATCATATTGTATATTAGTGTTGTCAAAAGTACCGACTTCGATACCATTCGGTACTGAAATTTTAAAAACGTCCATTTCCCGCTAAGATTTGAGCGCTGTTGAGCGGATTATTAAACAGCGCTGATTGGTCATTGTTCACGCGCTCAACAGATAGGTCTGTGATTGGCTTCATTGATCATCGCTTCACGCTCTTCACCGAGCGCTTCATTGATCATTGAAGCCAATCACAGATGTATCTGTTGAGCGCGTGAACAATGACCAATCAGCGCTGTTTAATAATCCGCTCAACAGCGCTCAAATCTTAGCGGGAAATGGACGTTTTTAAAATTTCAGTACCGAATGGTATCGAAGTCGGTACTTTTGACAACACTAATATACAATATGATTATAATATGAAATGACATATGATAATACGATATGATGATACAATTTGATATGAAATGATACAATATTATACAATATTATGATATCTTAATATATATTTGTCAGTCCTCTGTCGTGTGTGTCATGTGTTCCCGCCTCTTGTGTCCATATTTGGTTTGTTTCCTGTCCTCGTCAGATGTGATTATTGGTTAATTCTTGTCTAGCCGTGTTTGTCTAATTGTCTATGATTATCCCTTGTATATTAGTCCTGTCTTTTGAGTTTGATTTCGTCTGGTCTACTCGTTACTTCCCCGGTGTATCCTGTCTCTGAGTCCTGCCTTGTCCTGCCTTGTCCTACCTTGATGTCTTGCCTTGTCTTCATTAAAGACTATTATTTGAGTTTATGTCCTCGTCTGCGTGTTCCTGTTCCTCCCTCGTGTGTGCACCGTGACAGCAGTGTCTCTTGTGAAAAATGCTTTTAATTGTTATTAAAGTATTGCAATTGTACGTAAAGTATAGTATTTTGTAATAAGTACTCATTTTAATTAAGAGTTTATTTTAATATTTAATTTTTTAAGTGTTTTGATGGCTTTTTAAGCTGGAAAAATCAGCGCAGCAGCTGTTCTGTCAGTCAAACTCTGTTTTGAGTGGCTAATATCTCCACAGCAGAGCTTTATCAGACGCGCTGCTGTTCTGTCAGATCCGTGCTGAGCTGAAGGGACGTTATTTGGCCATGATGAAAGTGACATGTGATTTTACATGTGTTGCCCCTGTTTCATGTCACTGGCAAAATAAGCGAGCCAGATTTCACCTTTGACTCGACTGATATTAGAGCACGGGCTCCAGATGATGTAATACAGCGCTTATTCGACATCCTCCCGGGTGTTATACGTGACCCACCGACCCTCACTTTACCAACGTCTGCGGATTACGGAAGGAATGTGATTAAATGAGGTAATTAATTAAAATGTGACACGAAAAACAAATGTCCCACAAAGAAATACTGTCTCCAAAGAACTCAAGCTAGTTTGTAACAATTACCATAGGCCCTCAGTTGGGCCAAATGTAATGATTTTTCAACGAAAATTATGTTTAAAGCCCCGCTGACGGGGTGTATAATACAGCATAATTAGAAATTAAAACAGCCTCCGTGAATGTAAATAGAGACTGTGAGAATGGGACAATGTGGTTTTCATTGCTGGGAACAACATATTTTGGTGAAGGAAACTGGGGACTTCAAAACAGAGAAAAAAACGGGCTGGGAATCCAATTGGCAAAGACAATATTTCATTAGCTGATTTTGAGGGACAGAGTTAAATATGAATGATTGGTTTAATTTAAAGAGGAATGCCCGACTGGGTTGAATTAAGACCTTACTGTGATAATCTCTGGGTAAAATCAATCAAAAGTCAATATGTACTGCATCCATCACATCTGTCTAAAATACTGAATTGTCATGAGCTTGAAATTATGTATTTATTTAGTTACTCATATCTAAATATGCTTAACTGTCATAAAACAATGAATAAATAAATAACTAAATAGACAGAGAATGCTTCATTCTCCTTATGAAGAAAAAAAAAAATTGGAATATGTAGATAAAGCAAATTGGCATAAATGGTGAAAATAAGATTAGATAGATAGACAGATAGATATTTCTTTATGTATTTCTTTATTTAGTTTTACACAAATAAAATTAAGACTTTTTGTATTATGGCACTATTTTCAAATTTATAATTAAGATAAAAAAAATACAATATTTAGATAGTATAATGTCACTTTCACATAAAAACAATAAATAAATAAAAATCTGCATAAATTATGTTTATTACAACATATGTATAAATGTTCTTAATATTTTAAAATATTTATTTTTAGTTGCACCGCTGTATTTTTTTCCCCTTCCCCTTTTTCCAATTTGCTTATTTATACTTGTTTATTAATATGCTTTATAAACTGCATTATCTTTATAAAAATAAATAAATAAGTATATATAATATATATATATATATATATATATATATATATATATATATATATATATATACTGTATATATATATATATATATATTATTTGCATTTAATTATGAGGTTAACATGACCTGAGCATTTTTTTTTTACAGACTCTTACAAATTTCCATCATTCTTGCAAATGCGTCCCCATACAAACTGTTGTCATTTTCTCCATTTAAATCCAGTTAAAACCCAGACTAAACAGATACGCACAAGAATCTATATAATCCAATGACAAAATGCAATGATACCGCATACATCTGCTTAGTATTTTCCGCGCCTCAAAGATTTATTGCGCTCTGTGTCGCGGAAAAAGAATCGTGTCCATAAATGTTCCCTGTCCAAATAAATCACCTCATTTGCAAACAATTTGCCTTGTAAAACATATATACGGACACCATTAGCATTTATATAGGGGTAAAAGGATTAAGAGCGCTTTCGACTGGTTTCCATTGATTTTCCTTGTGCGTTATTAGCTTCAGGATTAAAGTAGGTTGGAGAACAGGTGCCTGTGTGAAATGTGGGGCTGCTCCCTGTGTCACGGGATCTCTGGGAATAGGCTTTTGCAAAAGAAGGCCATCTTCACAGTTAAAGCAAAGCTCAATAGTCTGGCTTGGCCTGGTAAAAGACTGCGAGCGGCACGCTTGTCACTTTGGGGGTGCTCCCTCGGGACAGAACATAATTATGAAATGACAGGCCCGAGGCCAGATTAAATCCGCTTTGAACCTCCCCCTAATCACAAATCACACGGCAGCCAGCGGCTGCGGCTTCCCTCGGAAACTGTACCAAAAACCTTCCACTGGAAAAGGGTCAGGTTTGAAGGTAACTTGAGGGTACGAGCCTCCCTCACCTAGTTTGTAGCGCTTAGCCTTCAGTGCATCGACAGGTTGGAAAACCGGCCAATTAGCTTGCTTATGCTACATGCTAACATTTTGGCGGTGACGGGAAAGTACATATTTTGTTCTTTCAAAGTGGAGTACTAAGTACTGGGAGACTAAATTATCGGAAAATAGCATGTTGATGCCATAGATCACCTACCACATAACGCACATGTGGTAGTGCATTATCGTTAGCATGTAGCTAAATGTAGCTACCTTAAAATTGATTAATAAGGAAATGTTTTTGTAGTAGGGATGGTGGTTCCTTTGTGAAAAAGAAGTACACTTTAGCACACTGTTTAAAGAGTATTTTTTATAGAACTAATATACTTTAAATAAACTGAAAGTTGAAAGTGACGTGACATACAGCCAAGTATGGTGACCCATACTCAGAATTTGTGCTCTGCATTTGACCCATCCAAAGTGCACACACTGAAGTGAACACACACACACCGTGAACACACACCCGGAGCCGTGGGCAGCCATTTATGCTGCGGCGCCCGGGGAGCAATTGGGGGTTTGGTGCCTTGCTCAAGGGCACGTCAGTCGTGGTATTGAAGGTGGAGAGAGTGCTGTACATTCACTCCCCCACCTACAATTCCTGCCGGCCCGAGACTCGAACTCTCAACCTTTGGATTACAAGTCCGACTCTCTAACCACTAGGCCACAACTTCCCCAAAGTTATGATTCTAGACACTTTTTTTTATATTCTAGACACATATTTGTACATATATATATATACTTTAAATACTGACATCTAATACTTTAAATCTTGAATGAATGAATGAATGAATGAATGAAGCATTTATATAGCGCTTTATTGTGTATTGTTGTACACCCAAAGCGCTTTACAATCATATGAGGGGGTCGCTCCTCAACCACCACCAAATCTTAAAAGTAAGAGTTAAAAGAACTGATTAAACTAGCTTAAGCTTGTTTGCCAGTCTTTGCTGTTATTTTTCAGCTTGGTTTGACTTGGAATTTACTGATTTTAATCTTGCATCCTATTCAGAATGTGCTGTATGCAATTTGTGACAGAGCCAAAGGTTTTTCACAGAAATCTGAAGCAACATCTCACAACGCATCAACCTTTTAAGAGCAATTTTTCTCATGCAGTTGTAAATCAGTAAAATGATGCAGAGTCTGAGCCTTTTGAAGAACATTCAAAGTTTGATGTCATTATATATGAAGGCTGTTAGAAGGCTGGCTTGGTTTTGTCATCTGTTGGATGTGGTCCTGTCACAGTGGTAATGGTGGGCCATTCATGGCTGCACGACGCGTGTTTCAACCATGTGTTCCTTGCAGAACAGCACAGCTACACGCCATGTGCAGAAAATGTCACGATATACTGCATGCTTACAAATGACTTATGACATAAAATGACATAAACACCCCCCTTTTTTACTTGCACTGAATATGCTTAATTTTGACATTAAAGACAAAAAATAAACTGGGTGAGGGCAAACGTGTGTGCAATTTGAAAATATGTCAGTTACATATTTTAATTGGCACAGGAATTGACTTTACTGCCCAGTTGTGGTTAAACTAAAAATTGCCTTGGCCTCCTGAACTTAGAAGAGCCGGACTTTTAATTTGGAGTGCACATGATTATCAGTGACAGCAAATTGCTAAAAGATAGTTGAAATTATGAATTAATTAGCTGCTTTGTCATTTCAACAGAATTAATTAACATTGAAAGGGAAGCTGAATTTTTTTTTTTTCTTACAACACACAACCTGTCATGGTGCTTGTTGTTCAATCAGCTGTGAGAGTAATTATTGTCAAACTGCCACGGATATAAGACAAACAGGACAGTGACATACTTAATGGAATTTTCATCTATTTTGTACTGTATTTGATTCGTATCAAACATGTGTTCCTTTAGAACTATTTTTTCCTGAAAAAAATCTAGCAAAAATTATGTAATGCTAAATTCTGCATCACATTATATGTTTCAAGAAAGTAAGTAGGTTAGACAAGGTTGGAACGACCTAACATTGGGTAAATGACCGACTTTTAATATTCATGATAAGTCAACTAATATTTCAATAAAAAGGTTTGTGATGAAACCACAGTTCTACCAGATAAAAACTAGATGTCTTGCTGAAGCAAAACGTGGAGAAAAAAATATATAGATTAAAAGGCACTAAACTCCATCTTCTCCCCATTTCCTTTCAAACCACCAGGACCTTCAAGGTCTGGCAGATCACGTCACTTTGTCTCCACATCTGGTTCCAATCCACTGCAATTAGCCAAGCTAGCTTGGGAATGTTGCTCTCTCTCACACATATTTTACCTTCTTTCTCTTTTTCTGTGTATCTCTGCCCATCTTTCTCTTTGTCTGTTTATGCACGTCTCTCAAACTTTACACATATCTGCAGTTTCCTATTATTGTAACTGTGGCTGTAGCGTAGCCTGAGGTTACAGTAACAAAGGGCCATGAGAAAATATTGTTTTATTCGACCGTAAAATTTAACCATGAAGGTATTTGTTTTCTCTATTTCCATCTGGGAAATTCTATTTTTATCTCATTCTAAAAAAAGGATCATCCAGTATATAACCTCTACACAGCTGACAGTCCATTATTTGCAGTGTATACTAACTAAAGCTATACTTAGCGTTAGAAGTTCATTCATAAGTCAAACTCTAAGTACTAAACATTTGTTCTACTCACATAAATAATACTTAGAATTGTGCAGATTAAGGAAGGAAAAGTGTGGTATTACTTTTCCAAAAGATCAAATAAATGTTATTCATGGTGGACGATAAAATGGGCAGAAAAATTACATACTCTTGAACAGAACCTAGAAAACTATAGACACTTGGGGGTGGGCTATTTTACCTTGGGACAGTAAGCAACCAACCAGCAATGACCCACTCCCACAACACCCTAGCATAGCAACTTGCTAAAAAAACTCTCAAAACACATTAGCACCACATAAAAATCCCAGATAACCACCAAGAACAAGTTTGAAACTGCTAGAAACATGCTAAAACACTCAGAAAACCTTAGAACCGCAAATAAAGCCCTTACATCCACACAGATCAAGCAAGCAACTGATAAAAACATGCTAAAAATGTTCAGAAAACCTAGCTCGACACAGTGGGTCTCATTTATAAAACGTTACGCAGAAACCATCCTAAATGTGATCTTACGATCATCTCTCAAATATACATATGTGTGATTCAAAGAAAGAATGTACGCACAGAAAATGCACTTTCAGATGTGAAATCTATGAATCGCAAATTATCTTGAACTTGCGCGCAACTGAATGGTTTCAGTTGGCTTGTTAGCCTCCTATATGTATATATATATATATATATATATATATATATATACATATACATATATATATATATATATATATATGTATATATGTATATATGCATATATGTATATATATATATATATGTATATATACTTATATATATATGTATATATATATATATATATATATATGTATATATGTATATAATATATATATATATATATATATATATATATATAGCCCTAGTGTTTCTTTAGTTCTTTGTGAGTTGTTGAATGTAATGGTTTCCAGTCATTCTGTTCTTTGTTCCCTTTGGTTTTTGGCTTATTGTTTGTTCTAGTTTTTTCATGAAATGCCTGCACATAGATCCTTGCCTCTGCCTATTTTCCCCAGCTTTTCCACAATGTTACAGTTTTTGACTGGCATGTCTCTTTGACTAGTGCATCTTTGAGCCTAGTATAAATAAAAGTAAAATAGTATAAGTAAAATACTTAAGTACTGTTAAAATCAGATACTCTAAGACTTTTATTTAAGTTGTTTTGGAATTGGTGACATGTAACTTGTAGTGGAGTAATTTTCACTGTAAGGTATCTGTACTTTTACTCAAGTATGGTTTTCTGGTACTCTTTACACCTCTGAAGGCAGTTTTTACAAATATGAGCATTGGCAGGGATTTAAGCACACGCACACTCTAAGATCAAATCTGTGCATACACACACTTATTAAATGAGGTTCAGAAAGCCCTGACAAACACCCAGAAAAAGCTAGCAATCGATAGCAAACGTCCAAGAAACCTACATACAGCATAGAAATCCCTGACAACACCCTAGAACAAACTAGAAACTGCTAGCAACATGCTAAAAACAGAGAAAACTTTAATGACACATAGAAAGCCCTGATCGACATCCACCCAGGGGTGTATTCCCCAAAAGCTATGGTCACAAGTTCCATCATTACCAACCCTAGTTAGCTAACCCTGTTTTTGGGAAACGCTATATAACAAACAGATGCCGTGGTCTACAATATTAATTAGATGTGTACACTGATGCCAAATTCATACTTGTTGGTTGGTATTTCAATGTTGTTTTGTGATTTTCTTGGTAACCATAGAATAATCATCCAAGAAACCATATTTTAGTTCCTCAATAAAATGGTTCCTTTACCCACTGTTTCTCTGAAGGGCTATAAATCCATAAAATGACTCTTTTGAACACACATACAAATCAACAGAAAATAAAAACAGGCCTGGAACAGATGTTGAATATGTTCTTTGAGTTTTCTGTAAGCCACGTCACACGTTCAGCAAATCCGCAGCTAGCTTGTCTTGTGAAATGAGAGGTCAGAAGGTTTAAAGGTCTATCAACGACTTTCAAATCAAATACTAAAACAAGAGTGTATTGCGTTCATATTGTTCATATTGACAAAGGACCTGAGAAAACTGACCTGTGATGGATACTTGCTCAAATGTTCTATAGCCTCTCTGGTTTCTATATAAATAATATATGCGTTGATCTTAGCTCAATTTCTGAATGCAGCAAAACACCATTTGCCTTTTGTAATCAGAGTTATCAGCTGGATGACTATTTAAAATCTAATCTATGATCTATTGGTTATTCGTCATCTAGCAGATGCTGTTTTGTCCAGAACATCATACAGTTCTCTTTCAATAAAGGCAAACCCCTGGAGCAATGTGAGGTTAAGTGCCTTGCTCAGGGGCACAGTGGTAGTCGGGGAACTCAACAAATCTACAGTTCATGGGTCACCACCCCCAGGGGTTTGAACCCATGAACTTTAGGTTGCCAGTCCAGATATTTAACAGAATAGTTAATAGAGTAGAGTCTTTAGCCATTTTCAAAAAACATCTAAAGACACATCTTTTTCGCCAGCACCTGACTAACTAATACTATCACTTATCTATTCTATTTAATAAAAAAAAAAAAAAAATTCTAGCTATGTGTACTGTGCTAGACTAACTGAGACTTGTCATGGCACTTGTATACTGTTGCTCTCTCGATGGTCTGACTCCTTCTATTGTTCTCCTCATTTGTACGTCGCTTTGGATAAAAGCGTCTGCTAAATGATTAAATGTAAATGTAAAAAATGTAAAATTTGAAATTCTGCCATCATGGCCAATGTTGTTATTCATACGAACTCCAAAGGCTTCTGAAGCCATGATAGCTTTTCTGAAGGAACACATGGAAATATAGGTTGTGACTGGTTACAAGACTATAGAAGCTTGTTTCTACATCACAGTAAGTGTTAAGTAAATCAATAAATAAAAAGGTATTTGTGACTTCATATCTATTATATTGATTATTTTTCTTGTAATTGTGACTTCATCTCACAAATACAACTTAATTAACTTTATCTCATAGTTGCATTTTTTTCTAGTGATTGTAACTGCGACTCTCAGAGTTATGATTTTATATCTCACAATTATAACTTTCTTACAAGCTTAATGGTTTAACAGAAATTATGACTACTTTTCATAATTGTTTCTATCTCGTAGTTAATTTTTTTTCTTCTGACTGCGACAGTCTCACAGTTGTGACTTTTAAAACTTTCACGTAATTGTGACTTCATATCTTACGTACAATTTTTGGATTAGAGGTTGATGATTTTGCGACTTTATCTCACAATCGTAACCATTTCTTGTATCCCATACCTATATATAATCTATAACTCACAGTTATGACTATGTCTCATAATTGTGACTTTATATCTTGCAAATACGACTTCACAAAAATTGCAAATCTTTCTCATAAATGATAGTTTATTTCTTGTGACTGCAACTTTATATATCACAATTGGGGGTTCATATATCATAATATGACTTTATCTCACAATTAAAGGGATAGTTCACCCAAAAATGAAAATTCTGTCATCATTTACTCACCCTCAAGTAGTTCCAAACCTGTATTAATTTCTTTGTTCTGCTGAACACAAAGGAAGATATTTTGAAGAAAGTTTGTAACCAGGCTGTTTTGTGGCACCATTGACTTCCATAGTAGGAAAAAAAAAATACTATGGAAGTCAATGGTGCCCCAGAACTGCTCTGTTCCCCACATTCTTCAGAATATCTTCCTTTGTGTTCGGCAGAACAAAGACATTCATACAGGTTTGGATCTACTTGAGGGTGAGTAAATGATGACAGAATTTTCATTTTTGGGTGAACTATCCCTTTAAGAATGTTTCTCATAATTACGACTTTATCTCATAAATGTGACTATTTCTTGTGACTACAGCTTTATATCACACAATTGTTACTTTTCACATTCATGACTATTTCTCAAAATTGCAACTTGATATCTCACATTTTGGGGTTTATATATCATAATGCGACTTTATATCTTCCAATTCTGACTATTTTTCATAACTGCAACATGATTTCTCACAAATGGGATTTTATATATTTCATTGTGACTATATACCTCACAATTGTGCCTTTATCAAAATTGCAACTATCTCATAATTGTGACTATTTCTTGTAACATCGACTTTATATCGCACAACTGTGTCTTTATATCTCACAATGTGATTGTCTCTCGCAATTATGACTTTCTCATAATTGACTTGATATCTCACAATTCATAATTTATATATCAAATTACTAAATATCTTGAAATTATAACTATTTCTCATAATTTCAACTTTATATCTTATAATTGTGAGTTTATATATTACAATGTGACTTTATAATTATGACTTTAATGCAATTGCAAATCTATCTCACAATTATGATTTTATTTGTAATTACTTTGACTTTATATCTTGCAGTTATGACTTCATTTCGTACAGTTGCGACTTTATATCTTGCAAAATTAATTTATATCTGGCTATTGCAACTTTGTTTTATTTCTCGTAACTGCAACTTTTGGCGGAGGGTGAGTAAATTATGACAGAACATTCAGTTTTGGCTGAACAACTTCTGTAAAAACTACATCACCATTTCACAGTACAGTTTAAATACATTCCTCCTTTTCCTCGCCATGCCTTTGCGCACAGGAGAAAAAACGTTCACGTGAAACATAATGATCCATCTACAGGGGAGGCTTGACTGTGTTTGTTTACTTTAGACTGATGGCACTGGAAAACACTAGAAACCACTCTCGCATTCAAAGCCAGCCAAAGGTGCATGCTGTCTTTCAAAGTGGTTCGTAATTTAGTATGGAATTTGTATATTTGTACAACACCAGTAGCCATGAGCTCAGGGCATAAATTATGCATAACCAATGTATTAGATCTAAAATTAATTAGCGAGGTGTATAAAAAGAGATCTGTTTGCCAAAGTAAATAGAGTAAGGGACCATTTCGGCAGCTGTGACTTCTTAACACCTTTCTCCAAGGAAGATTAATTGTTAATCCCTTTAGGCCAGGGATAGGCAACGTCAGTCCTGGAGTGCCGATGTCCTGCAGAGTTTAGTTCCAACCCTGAAAAAAAAAAAAAACTCACCTGCCTGTAACCCTAGTGATCCTGAAGACCTTGATTAGCTTGTTCAGGTGTGTTTGATTAGGGTTGGAGCTAAACTCTGCAGGATATCGGCACTCCAGGGCCGATGTTGCCTATCCCTGCTTTAGGCAATATAACTTCGAAACGCCCATTGTCAAGGTATCACTCAGGTTTGAAGGAAAAACACACACTGTCTCAAAAAGCCTCCATCCCAGAATGCCATTACCGAAGAAAAAGTGAAAAAATAAACATTGCATTTGGTACCGGGTTATATTTGACAGCTGTGCGCAGCGAGGCCTTTGGTTAAATTTGTATATACAATCCAGCACCAGATCCCTCCAATCTGTCACCCTTCACCCACATCTATGATCTTAAAATAGGAATATGTCTGGAACATTTTTCAAATGTGCCATACTGTATAATCTCCTACAACTCAAGCCAAATCATCTTAGCGATCAAACTGGGAACCGCACAGGCATGAAAATCACTTGCCTGCAGTGGGCAACTCCCATGACAATTAATCACCATGCTTAATTAAAAATGCTAATGTGAAGGTTCTTTACGAGTATATATGGTGTTTCTCTATGGCCAGAAAAAGCAATTGCATGATGGAAAAAATGGTTATTTCTTCAGCTATAGCCACTTTTGGCCCTGTGGAATATTAAAAAGTAAAATAAACACTGAAGGTTTATTTTGATTATGTATTGTTTGATAGTGTTCTGTGGTGAAAATGGAAATTTTCTTTTAAAATGTTAAAATGTAATTTCCCACACCACTCTTTTTTAAAATAAACTGTCAAGCTTTGTCATTCTAGGGGTAATTTCAATGTTAAAATTAAGCAAACAATCTTCGCATTTAATCATTTACAGACTAATAATAAATGTTGCGCAATTCAATATTTTGTTCAGAAGTGATATTTACAGATTTATTTTTTTTCATGTATCACAATATTTCATCTGAAGCTCTTTAGTAATGCTGTTGTTTCTTCAGAAAACAAGTACCCTTAAAAATTAAAGCTGCTTTTTTAAATTTACATTTGAATTATTTTTACACAATAAATATATAAATTAAGTGTTTATTTAATGTTTATTTATTTCATTAATATTTGTATGATGGATACTCAATCTCAAATTGACAGTCTAGGTTTGGGACAAGGGTAAAATAATAAAGTTTATAAAAAAATGCAACTTTATATCTTACAATTGTGGGTGAATAGTTTAAAAAGAAGAAGGAGAAGGAGAAGGAGAAAAAGAAGAAAAAGAAGGAGGAGAAGAAGAGGAAGAAAAAGAAGAAGAAGAGGAAGAAGAATTTAGGTATCTTATACATTAAAATCATATCTTCACACTAGATAATTTAATAAACATTTGAAACATTTAATAATTTACATTAGTAATAAAATGACAGAATAATTGGAAATGTTGCACAATAAAATATAACTTATAAAATGACAGACTAATTGGAAATATTCAAATATATATATATATATATATATATATATTAAAAATACAATAAATAGAAATTGCATATGTTTATTTCACTATATTTATATTAACATGTTTTTAATCATGGCTCATATTTTTATGATGGATATTCATGATTTAATATTAAAAAGTCTGGGTCTGGGACAAGGGTAAAATAAACTAAATAGAAACGCACAAGAATATTCATTTAGAGAGTGTGGATAGAGCCGAGTCACTTTAAAATAAGTGAATCTGCATCTTTGTGAAGCACCATTGGCATTGAAATCAATTAGATTGCACCGTTCTCTCATATTCTGGAAACCCAAGTCCCACGATCATAATTCAGCTACAGTATATTGGAAACTCGCTAAACAAACTGACATCCGTATACTGGTTTTACTTTCAACCACAACCTCTCAGACCACAAGCCTGTCAATTACAACCACATTTCCATGTCATAAAATAAATATAATGGTACTTGATGTACATAAATATCTGTTAGTCAATGAGACAACAGACTTGAGCTTTGATTTTGGAATTACAATATTAATGGCACAGCAAAAACCTCCAAGTAGGAGAATATGAGTTATGATGACAGGAAATATATAACATGTACTTCATGTTATACATGAATATATGTTAATCATCGAAACAAAGTCTTGCGCAAACTCTGAATGTGTCATCATTTTCATCAAGCCAGATCTGTCACAAAAAAATATATTCAGTTTAATCTCCAGGAGTTGTGTATTCTGGCATTCGGAAAGCTGTTTATCACGTACAGCTTTCTGTTCAGTTCCTGTGAGTTTGGCCTCAGATTCCAGCAGTTATGAAAGTTCCAAACAAATGCAAAACCACAGTTTGGACGGCTGAGATTTAATTGATCAAATTGTGAAATCACACATTCATGTAAACTTTTACAGATGTGGACAGTTGAGGTACCACAGGGTGTTTCTGGTTGTTATTATCAGCAAATTGAATTAATTAAATCAATTTCATCAATGGATTTTTCTACAATTTCCAAGAAATGTGAAAGGACCATTTAGCTTTTTGCCTGAAGTATTATCTGAATGGTAAATCCATTTAGGACATTAACAGTATGTAAAAGTGTTTGATTTATTCAATGATAAAAATTGACAGGCTAATTTATACCACAAACATTGATTATTGGCACATTTATCTCTTATGGAATGCAATTCTGAATTTACATCTCGCAATTCTCAGTTTATTTCATGTAATTCTGACTTTACTGTATATCTCACAATTTGCTATTTATTTCTCGCAATTCTGAATTTACATCTCGCAATTCTCAATTTATTTCTTGCAATTTTTAGTTTACAATTCTGAGTTTATATCTCGCAATTCTGCGTTTACATCTTGCAATTCACACTTTATTTCTTGCAATTCTCAGTTTATTTCTTGTAATTCTTACTTTGTCTCGCAATTCACAGTTTATTTCTCGCAATTCTGACTTTACTGTATATCTCACAATTTGCTATTTATTTCTCGCAATTCTGAATTTACATCTCGCAATTCTCAATTTATTTCTTGCAATTTTTAGTTTACAATTCTGAGTTTATATCTCGCAATTCTGCGTTTACATCTTGCAATTCACACTTTATTTCTTGCAATTCTCAGTTTATTTCTTGTAATTCTTACTTTGTCTCGCAATTCACAGTTTATTTCTCGCAATTCTGAATTTACATCTCGCAATTCACATTTTATTTCTCGCATTTCTCAGTTTATTTCTTGTAATTCTGACTTTATATCTCGCAATTCTGACTTTATATGTCGCAATTTTCCGTTTATTTCTCACAATTCTCAATTTATTTCTTGCAATTCTGAGATTACATCTCGCAATTCTGAGTTTAAATCTCGCAATTTTCAGTTTATTACTAGTAATTCTGACTTTATATCTCGCAATTCACAGTTTATTTCTCACAATTCTAAATTTACATCTGGCAAATCTCAGTTTATTTCTTGCAATTATGAGTATACATGTTGCAATTCTCAGTTTATTTCTCGCAATTCTCAGGTTAAATCTTGCAATTCTCATTTTATTTCTTGAAATTCTGAGCTTACATCTCAGAATTCTATTTATTTCTCAAAATTCTGAGTTTACATTTTGCAATTCTGTTAACATGTCACAGTTCCCAGTTTATTTCTCGCACTTATGATTTATAACTCACAATCTTCCATACTCTCCTGGTAACACGAAACAAAATGTTTTTTTTTTTTTTTTTTTTTTTCAAGTACTGACCTTCATGTTCTCTAAACATTAGCCCCTTTTATCAACTTAGAGTCTAGTTTTCTGCCCTTTCTTGCCTTTCACATGTTTTTTAAACATTGTAAAGTTAAAAAAAGAAAATAGAATCAGAAGTGGAGAGCTGTACCCACAGCTGATCGCACAAACAGCTGTTTCTTATTCCAATGAAAAGTGTGAAGTGACTAGTGTTTACATTGCTATCCACAGATATCACTGAAACAAGCACAAAACATCTAGAATGAAAGAATGTGGAAAGCCCTGACGTTAAAAAAAACATTTGAGAAATCGCAGCAGAATTTTTAGACATAACAAAAAATTATATGATGAGAGCCATCCATGAAAGTATTTATTGTGCACTCACTATAACCACAAAGCCCTGATTATGTTCATATATATATTGCATTAGTGCTCATTCACTTTTCTTGATTTAGTCCTGATAAAGTGCCATTTGAGGCTTTTACATTTAAAAAAAAAAATTGGTCAATATACTACTGTTAAAATGTTTGGGGTTTTTTTTTAAATGTTTTTTTTTTTAAGTCTCTTAACAAGGCTGCATTTATTTGAGCAAAAATACAGTAACAGCAATATTGTAAACTATTTCAATTTCAAATAACTATTTTCTATGTGAATCAATGTAATTTATTGCTGTGATGAAAGCTACATTTTCAGCATCATTACTCCAGTCTTCAGTGTCACATGATCCTTCAGAAATGATTCTATATGCTGAATTGCTGCTCAAGAAACATTTCTTATTGTCAATGTTGAAAACATTTTAATACACACACACACACACACACACACACACACACACACACACACACACAATATATATATATATATATATATATATATATACTGTATATACACACACAAACAAATCATCATCATGTAGTTGTATTTTAAATAAGTTTTTTTTTTTAAATATATTGCAACTTTTATTTTAATATTATATTATAATTTGTATAATTTATAAAAAATATGAATGAAAATATATTTTTATTTAAAAAAACAAGAAAATATAATTAAAACATTTTAAAATGCATTGTAGCAGATTCAATATAGTGATTATACACATGTAAATAATTTAGTAATTTAGTCTAATTGTGAAGTAGTATTATTTAGTAATAAATGGCACCTTAATAATTTAATAGACTAAACAAAATTGCAACTGAACACAGCAGAACACATGACAGGCCATTAAAATATGATAAAATAGTCCACTGGGCCTATTTATGCTATTTTCCACGTCTTTTTAGTCAAACCAGAAGCGAAACATCTAATAGCACCACATTTGACTGGAGGGCTACAGAAGAGGTCAAGATTTTCAGCAAATAACTTCAATTTCTGTCTGTTCCCCTCGTTTCCTTGACGGCCAGTTGTTTACTAAGATCTGCCCGAGAAGCAGCAGTTGAAAGTCCAGCGGCACGACCACACTCTCGTATTGTCATTCCAGGGATGCATATTTTGCAGCGCTGGTTTGCGAGGCTGCTGACTGTTCCCACATGTCTGGAAGATGGAGACGGGCGGCATATCGCTGGCCACGTGGGTTAATGGTTGCTTTGGAGTGGATCTGCCCGAGCAAGAGTCTCTAACTGCCTAATCTCCCCCATGTGCGGAGCGTCATAGCGTATGCCATCCAAAAAGAGCTGATGCTTTGGCAATCAGAGGCTGGAAACTACAGGAGAATAATCTCTTCCAGCTTTTGGGGCGATGCTTCATTTGTGTTGGTCACAGGCAGTGGGGTGGTAAAGATGGAGTTTGTGGCCTTCCAGCACCTTTCAGTTATATATTAGGGTGTTTCTTCAAATCGGCAACTTTTTAGAAAATAAACTCACACTTTCTCTCTCAATAGCTGATTTTGACTGTAAAATGTATTACAGTGGATATGCATGCATTACAAAAGTTTTTTTCTAAACCGTTAATTTCATTTACACTGTTTAGGTCTGTTATGGAAATAACAATGTGGAAATTATATTTTAAGCCTTCTAAGGCTAATTTCATGCAATTTCATGTATGCTATATGAGCACACAATTAAACAATACAATCAATAATTAAGTTTATTTGACAAAAATATAGCTGATACAAAAAAAAAAAAAAAAACATTAAGTACTACAAAAAGTTTAAGTACTAAAATGAGTGAAACTGAAACAGATTAATTAAAACCTTTAAGGAAAAAAAATCCATATATATATATATATATATATACAGGTGCATCTCAATAAATTAGAATGTCGTGGAAAAGTTCTTTTATTTCAGTAATTCAACTCAAATTGTGAAACTCGTGTATTAAATAAATTCAATGCACACAGAATGAAGTAATTTAAGTCTTTGATTCTTTTAATTGTGATGATTTAGGCTCACATTTAACAAAAACCCACCAATTCACTATCTCAACAAATTAGAATACTTCATAAGACCAATAAAAAAATCATTTCTAGTGAATTGTTGGCCTTCTGGAAAGTATGTTCATTTACTGTATATGTACTCAATACTTGGTAGGGGCTCCTTTTGCTTTAATTACTGCCTCAATTCGGCGTGGCATGGAGGTGATCAGTTTATGGCACTGCTGAAGTGGTATGGAAGCCCAGGTTTCTTTGACAGTGGCCTTCAGGTCATCTGTATTGTTGGGTCAGGTGTCTCTCATCTTCCTCTTGACAATACCCCATAGATTCTCTATGGGGTTCAGGTCAGGCGAGTTTGCTGGCCAATCAAGCACAGTAACACCATGGTCATTGAACCAGCTTTTGGTACCTTTGGCAGTGTGGGCAGGTGCCAAGACCTGCTGGAAAATGAAATCAGCATCTCCATAAAGCTTGTCAGCAGAAGGAAGCATGAAGTGCTCTAAAATTTCCTGGTAGATGGCTGTGTTGACTGTGGACTTCAGAAAACACAGTGGACCAACACCAGCAGATGACATGGCAGCCCAAATCATCACTGACTGTGGAAACTTCACACTGGACTTCAAGCAACATGGATTCTGTGCCTCTCCACTCTTCCTCCAGACTCTGGGACCTTGATTCCAAATGAAATGCAAAATTTACTTTCATCTGAAAAGAGGACTTTGGACCACTGAGTTCTTTTTCTCCACAGCCCAGGTAAGACGCTTCTGACGTTGTCTCTGGTTCAGAAGTGGCTTGGTAGCCCTTTTCCTGAAGACGTCTGAGCGTGGTGACTCTGCACTGACTCTGCACTGACTCCAGCTTCAGTCCACTCCTTGTGAAGCTCTCACAAGTGTTCAACTTTGCTTGACTGTATTCTCAAGCTTGCGGTCATTCCTGTTGCTTGTGCACCTTTTCCTACCCAAATTCTTCTTTCCAGTCAACTTTGCATTTAATATGCTTTGATACAGCACTCTGTAAACAGCCACACCTTTCAGTAATGGCCCTCTGCGACTTACCCTCTTTGTGGAGGGTGTCAATGTTCGTCTTTTGGATCATTGCCAAGTCAGCAGTCTTCTCCATTATTGTGGTTTCAAAGAACAAGAGATACCCAGAATTTATACTGTATGGATGGTCATTAATTGAAACTTAAATGTAAATATTCTAATATTTTGAGATACAGATTTTTGACTTTCATGAGCTGTAAGCTCTAATCCTCAAAATTAAAACAATTAAAAAAAATGTTTTACTTTACATGTAATGAATCTAAAACATATGAAAGTTTCACTTTTTGAAATAAGTTACAAGAAAAAAACTTTTTCAGGACATTCTAATTTATTGAGATGCACCTGTATGTGTAAGGGATAATCAACGCTAGCCATGCATTAAACGATTTGAATGCATGATGTGGAGGCGAAGAACCGCCAGACGCGAAGCGACGAAGTGCATTCAAATCGTTTAATGCACGGCTAGCCTTGATTATCCCGCTTATGCCATGGTCATTTGCCAAGTTATAGACAAGTTAAAACTAGTATTGCTCTTTGCAGCGCAATATTTGACTGAATGGGTAAAAATGACAGTTATTTTCGTCAGTTACGGCTCGTTAGCTCCGCATTCTGCCAGCTTCAAATCAGACAGAGATGAAATAGTGCTGTAAGATCACAATCATCACATTTATTTGAATGAATTATAGCATGTATTTCAATTAATTATCGATCGAGAGAGAGAGAGAGAGAGAGAGAGAGATGACAGTTGTTACCTGCATCTGCGCGTCTCTCTCTACAAAACAATTACTTAAAAAAACAGCCATTTTACCATCGTTGCTGAGGAATATAATGTAGAGATCTAGTATCTAGGCTATTTTATTAATAAAAATCGTGGGGAAGCGTTGACAAGAAGTTTGTGTGTATGTGTGCAGCGCAATCTGCGATCTTCCAACTCACACTCTCTCCTTGTGTGTGAGTGTGTGCGTGTCTGTGCGCGAGTGCTGCTTGTTGGTTAAGGCCAATTCACACCGCACAGACAAACTCCAACAAACTAGTGGAGTTTGTTGGATCAGTGTGTTACCCCTGTTGACGTTGGTTGGCATTGGTTGGAGTTTGTTTTCACCCGACTGAACATGCTTATAGATATAGAGTTGGTCAGTGTCTGTTGGTGCAGTGTGAACATGACAGTTTCCAGTTTGGCCAACTTGAGCCAACTAGTTTGTTGGAGTTTGTTGGCGTTTGTCTGTGCGGTGTGAATTGGCCTTAAGTGTGCATCTATTAAAGCAGCGTATTAATATGGAACGGTGATTAAACTGACTTGGAACTACTTGTGCAGTTAAACGAATTTAATCAACACCTGCCAGCCAATCAGAATTGAGTATTCAGACAGACCATGGCATATATATATATATATATATATAAAGGATGATAATACTACTACTAATGTTATTATTATTATTATACACGCACGCACGCACACACACACACGCACACACACACACACACACACACACACACACACACACACACACACACACCTATATATATAATCAATCGATTACCAAATTTTGAGATTTATAGTCTAGGTTTGGGAGATGAAAACAGCAGAGGCTTTAAGGATTTTTCTAACGCAAAGCAGAAATGTTATGTTGGCAAAATTTTTGTGGTGTGTGAGTGTGTTTGAAAACAGTTTCCAGAAAAGATCTGCATGGACGGACATTAGCACTGCATGACCATTTGAAGCCCCATTTTGAAGGCAAAAATCAACATTTATCAACAATCTTAATTTTTGGAAGACCAGCATTTTCATTTGGTGTGAAATAATGTTTGCTTTCTGCAAACGCATTTGGGGTCACTGTCTGTTTTAAAAAAATGGAAGTGTATTCATTCCCTAATGACCTCAACTCAATTTGACTTTTATTGTAAGAGTTTGAAACCTGGAGGGATTGTTAAAAGCCATAACTGATTAGTGCGTTTACACATTTACAGAGTGCATTAGTTGTGACATTTGTAGGCACTCATCAGTTTAACAAAGCACATTTATATTTACACCAACATCATGAGCATGGCAGAACTCTGTCGACCATGACATCTGCTCATGTGATGAGAGAGTGTAGATAAACAACAGGACTGGGAACCGAGAACGGCTTATAAAGTGTTTAAGCTGTCTGTTTCAATACGTCCATTCATAACCCTGATTCAATGACCAGTTATTTTTATTTATTTTACAATTTTTTTTTATTTTTTTATTAACAACAATTTACAAACCTGAATAACAAGTTAACAACATGATATCACATATCAATTCAACTTTCCCCCCCACCCATCCCTCCCTTCCCTTGCGGTCTCTTTAAAATGGGTACCTAATGGATAGAAAGTAAACATAAAACCAAAGCCACAGGAATCATAAAACACAAATTCCAGCAATTAAGAATGCAAAATAAAAAAATAAAATAAAAATACAGCGTTAAGCATTCATTCTGAGTCCTGATCATTGTTTTGTGCAATATACTTGGAGATCTTCTCAGCAGCTATAGTCCAGATCTTTAATGTAGACATTTGTGCCAAGTTCACTCGAGCTGTGGATAATTCAAGCATTATAATGTCCCGAAGTTGTATCAACCACTTGCACATATCCAGGCTATGTGGTGGAAGCCAGTGTTGCGCTAACAGTTTTTTTGCAGATGTTAAGCCGGCCAGCCAAACAGTTCTTTGTAGCTTAGAGAGATTCAACAGAGAATCGTCACTCAATAATAATATAGAGGGGTTCACTGGTATAGGATAATCAATCATTTTTGATAAGATATTACACACCTCACTCCAAAAGTTTTTAACTTTTTGACATTCCCACATCATATGAAAAAAAGGATCCGAGTTGTTGGTCAGGACATTTATCACAGAAGGGACTAAAGGAGGAGTCGATACGATGCCTTTTGAGTGGAGTCCAATAAGTTCTGTGACAAAAATTATAATGAATCATTTGGTGATTGGGATTTTTAGATGAAGTAAAAATGTTCTGCCATACTCTTTCCCAGTCCGTAACACCGTCCTCTTGTTGACAGTCTCTTTCCCAAGTACGCTGTATAGCTAAGCGTTTTGTTGTAGCCTCCAAGGCCTTTCTGTACATCCATGAGGGGAAATGGCTAGAAGTGGACAGATCAAACCAAGCAATGATTGGATGCATGGGAAGCCTTTCCCCCCAGGGAACCCCGTAGGCCTTCATGGCCGACCTTAGGCGCAAATATAAGAACAGAGATGAGGGTTCAGTTCCATACCGCTCAAACAGTTCTTGAAAACTTAACATGCAATTAGAACTTGAAATATCTTTTAGTGTATAAATGCCTTTCTGCATCCAATCTCTTGAGAAAAATGGTGCACCACCAGAACGAATATCATTATTATACCAAATAGGTGTATGGGTGTGCCAATTATGTGTATGTTGAATGCATTTTTCCATCAGTTTAAAATTGACTATTGTATTGGCAATAATTGGACCAAAAGCATCCATACATTGTTTGTTGTTTAGCCCAGAGAACAGTATATCTTGTAACCTATATTTATCTGCTAACCTCATTTCAATCTCTCTCCAAGGAACCCTAGAGAGCGGGTTAAGCCAAACATTGATGCATTTTATTTGAAAAGCCCTATGATATAATTCAAAGTTCGGAAGAGCTAATCCCCCCTTATCTTTTGTACGCTAATAAATCAAAATAAAAAAAACAAACAGCGTAACATTCAACATCTAAAAGTTCAATCAAAAGGGAGGGGGAGAGGGAAGGACAACAAGAACACAAAAGTCACTCCTTTAAATAATCACGTACATTCAGTAAAAAACACTGCCAAGCCTCAATGGTTGAAGGCCTGGCCCCACCAACTCGCGCCATTGTACATTCACATGAGACAATTTGCAGGAGGCTACGGATCCAATATGCCTCTCTACACATGTGTGGTGTAAACCAGTTCTGAATTATTGTCTTCTTCACAGCTGTAAAACCAGCAAACAACATTCTCTTTTGCATTAAACTAAAACAGAGACCAGAATCATCATTAAGAAGACATAAACTTGGGTTAACAGACCAATCAATTCTCAGTAATGATGACAAAACCAGGTTTACATGTGTCCATAGACTGATGATGACAGGACATTCCCAAAACATATGCAGAAAAGTGCCTGATGATGTAGTGTTACATATATGGCAGTTCAAATTTGACTGCAGTTTCATTTTAAATCTTTTGTAAGGAGTTATGTATGCTCTATGAATGACTTTGAAGTGAATAAGACGATGAGCCAGATTTTTAGATGTTAAGCTGAGATTAGACCACACTCTCTCCCAGTCGACAGATAAATTAAGATCAGATAATTCCCTATTCCAAATAGTTTTAATAGAAAGAGGTTTTGTAATACAATCAATAATTTTATTATATATTAAGGAAACAGATTGCCGACCAGCAGATGGTGCAATCCAGTCCCGCATAGGATGAGAGGAAATGGAAGAAGACCAAGGAACGCCATACGCTTTGAGAGCAGAACGTAATTGAAGAAAAACAAAATATGCAGATGCTGGTAGACAAAATTTGGCTCTCAATGCCTGAAATGAACAGAGGTCCTGGTTATCATACATATCACCGCACGTGTTCACACCTAAAGAGGACCAAGAGGGTTGGACAAATGGACGATTTCCACATACAAAGTTCAAATTGTGCCATAAAGGTGTACTGTTACAGAATTTGAAGGGTCCACCTATCCGACGTTCAACCGTTTTCCAGATTTTAATAGAGTTAGCCACAACCGGACCAAATTTATAATTATCCCCTTTTTTTCCTGTGCCAGTAAATAAAATATCTTGAAGTCTATTTGGTTTAACCTTGTCAGCTTCAATCACCCTCCATGAAACTGTAGATTGAGGATCAACCCAATTATGAAGGGCCTTAAGCTGGAACAACCAATAATATAATTCAAAATTTGGTACAGCCAGTCCTCCTTCGCTATTAGGATGTTGTAATGTGGCAAGTTTAATTCTGGGACATTTATCATTCCAGATAAACTTAGAAATTATGGAGTTGATCTCCTTAAAGTAACCTGGAGGGGGAGAAAGTGGTAGCATAGAGAAAAAAAAAAATCGAGGTAACAAATTCATCTTAACAGTGGAGATTCTTCCTTGGAGAGAGACTTTAAGATTCTTCCATCTTTGAATGTCATTTTTGACCTTAACGAAAATGTTATTAAAATTGTCTCTGGCAATCTTATGAATGTTTTTATATATGGTAATGCCCAAATAGATGAAAGATTCCTTAATAGGGATAAATGAGGGAATAGAAAAATTAACCTTAACATTGTTAATTGGTATTAAATCAGATTTGCTCCAATTTATTTTATATCCTGATAGGCTACTAAAATTATCAAATTCCTTAATTACACTAGAGACTGAAACATCAAAGTGGTCTAAATATAGAATAATATCATCAGTGTATAATGAAATACAATGATTATGGTCATGAATTTTAATCGATACTTCAGATTTCCTGATGGCTTGTGCTAAGGGTTCGAGAGATAGACAAAACAATAAGGGGGAAAGTGGACACCCCTGCCTCGTTCCCCGCTGTAAAGGGAATGAGGGGGAAATAATATTACCAGTTATGACTGATGCTGCAGGTGAGTGGTATAATGTCTTAATCATAGAAACGAAGTGTTCACCGAAGCCGAAACATTGCAGAACTGCCCACATATAATTCCACTCTAGCCTGTCAAAGGCTTTTTCTGCATCAAGTGAAAAGACCGCTCAAGGTGTTGGGTGGGAGTCCGCAAAGTCAAGAATATGAAGGAGTCGACGCATATTGTCAGATGCATTGCGCCCCTTAGAAACATTTGACCTACAGTGTGAATTCCTCACAAAGAGAAGTAAAACTTTATTTCCAAGAGTTTCAAATTTCAATCTAGGTTGTTTCCCATTCCAGATGAATTTACGAATCATAGAATTAAGTTTGTGCCAAAACTTTTTAGGAGCAGGTAACGGGATCATAGAACTAAGAAAATTGATTTGTGGCAAAACATTCATTTTAACACTCGCTATTCTGGCATGTAGTGATAAGGGCATCGAGGTCCATTTTTGGAGATCTTGCTCCACCCTAGTTAGAGTTTGGGGATAGTTGGCATCTGGAATAGCCTGCAGGGATAGTTGAACTACAATGCCTAAGTAACTAATGGAAGTTTGTATGGGAACATTACATGGTAGTCTAACTTTTTTAGCCATGCAATTAAGTGGAAGCAAAGAGGATTTATCCCAATTGATTTTATACCCGGAAAGCATACTGAACTTTCAAATACCTTCAGTATCCAGGGAAATGAAGCTTGTAGATCCGAAATAAACAGTAATATGTCATCCGCATAGAGAGAGATATGTTGTTTGTAAGACTTATAAATATGGTAGAACCATCACTTCTACCACAAAAGACTGCTTTGTAAGTAATCTTCCTGATTTATCTCAATTCCTCAGCATATCCAACAGCTCAGAACAACTTGATGATGTAACAGAAACTATGAACTCTCTCTTTTCTAGCACTTTAGATACAATTGCTCCTTTACGCTTAAGGAAGATTAAGGAAAAGAGTCCAACACCGTGGTATAATGAGCACACTCGCACTCTAAAGAGAGCAGCCCGGAAAATGGAGCGCAGCTGGAGGAAAACAAAACTAGAGGTATTTCGTTTAGCCTGGCGGGAAAGTACCCTATCCTACAGAAAAGCTTTAAAACTGCTAGATCTGATTACTTTTTGTCTCTTTTAGAACAAAACAAACATAACCCCAGGTATTTATTCAATACAGTGGCAAAATTAACAAAAAATAAAGCATCAACAGGTGTTGACATTTCCCAACAGCACAGCAGTAATGATTTTATGAACTACTTTATTTCCAAGATCGATACTATTAGAGATCAAATTGTAACCATGCAGCCGTCAGCCATATCATCACATCAAATAGTGTACTATAGATCCCCTGAGGAACAATTCCACTCATTCTCTACTATAGGAGAGGAAGAATTGTATAAACTTGTTAATTCATCTAAACCAACAACATGTATGTTAGACCCTATTCCATCTAAACTACTAAAAGAGGTGCTTCCAGAAGTCATAGATCCTCTTTTGGCTATTATTAATTCATCATTGTCATTAGGATATGTCCCCAAAAACTTTAAATTGGCTGTTATTAAGCCTCTCATTAAAAAACCACAACTTGACCCCAAAGATCTAGTTAATTACAGACCGATCTCGAATCTCCCTTTTCTGTCAAAGATATTAGAAAAGATTGTATCCTCACAATTATATTCCTTCTTAGAGAAAAATGATATCTGTGAGGATTTCCAGTCAGGATTTAGACCATATCATAGTACTGAGACTGCTCTCATTAGAGTTACAAATGACCTACTCTTATCATCTGATCGTGGTTGTATATCTCTATTAGTTCTACTGGATCTTAGCGCTGCGTTCGACACTATCGATCACAACATTCTTTTGAATAGACTAGAAAACTTTGTTGGCATTAGTGGAAGTGCATTAGCATGGTTCAAATCGTACTTATCTGACCGCCATCAATTCGTAGCAGTGAATGAAGAGGTATCATATCGATCACAAGTGTAGTATGGAGTTCCTCAAGGCTCAGTACTAGGGCCGTTACTTTTCACGCTTTACATGTTACCCTTGGGAAATATCATTAGGAAACACGGGGTTAGCTTTCACTGTTATGCTGATGATACTCAGCTCTATATTTCTTCACGGCCTGGTGAAACACACCAAATTGAGAAACTTTTGGAATGCATAGTCGATATAAAAAACTGGATGACGAGTAATTTCTTACTGCTAAATTCTGAAAAAACAGAGGTGTTACTTATCGGACCTAAACCCCCCACAAGTAATAACCTAGAACACTGTCTAACACTTGATGGCTGCTCTGTAAATTCTTCGTCATCAGTCAGGAACCTAGGTGTACTATTTAATAGTAATCTCTCCTTTGACAGCCACGTTTCTAGCATTTGTAGAACTGCATTTTTTCATCTTAAAAATATATCTAAACTGAGACCTATGCTCTCAATGTCAAATGCAGAAATATTAATTCATGCGTTTATGACCTCAAGGTTAGATTATTGTAATGCTTTATTGGGTGGTTGTTCTGCACGCTTAATAAACAAGTTACAGATGGTTCAAAATGCAGCAGCTAGAGTTCTTACTAGAACCAGGAAATATGAGCACATTAGCCCGGTTCTGTCAACACTGCACTGGCTCCCTACTAAACATCGTATAGATTTTAAAATCTTGTTAATTCGCATTATAGTCCTTCACGTCCGCTGCGTTCTCAAAACTCTGGCCATTTGATAATACCTAGAATGTCAAAATCAACTGCAGGCGGCAGATCTTTTTCCTATTTAGCGCCCAAACTCTGGAACAATCTACCAAACACTGTTCGGGAGGCAGACACACTCTGTCAGTTTAAATCTAGATTAAAGACCCATCTCTTTAACCTGGCGTACACATAACACACTAATACACTTCTATTATTCAAATCCGTTAAAGGATTGTTAGGCTGCATTAATTAGATCAACCGGAACCGGGAACACTTCCCATAACACATGATGTACTTGTTACATCATAAAAATATTGACATCTACGCTAATATTAGTCTGTTTCTTTCTTATTCTGTTTCTCAGTCCGTGTCTGGATCAGATGGTGGATTGGCGCCGGGAGATGATGTCTGCGGCCCAGATTGTCGGTGGAGGCCGGACCCCTGGATGAGCCCCGGGGACATAATCCCAGTGAAGACCTCGACTTAAAATACAATAAAACTAAAAATAAAACAAATAACTAAAAATATAATAAAATACCTAACTACATAATACTATTATTGTTAGAAATTGCAACAATATTAAAATAGAAATATAAAACATTTAAAGTCTTAATTAAAACAATAAATAAACAATAATATCCTGGCCAGAGGAGAACTGGCCCCCCTGACTGAGCCTGGTTTCTCCCAAGGTTTTTTTTTTCTCCACTCTGTCACAGAGGGAGTTTTGGTTCCTTGCCGCTGTCGCCTCTGGCTTGCTCAGTTGGGGACACTTAATTTCTAGTGATTATCGTCAATTGGATTTCACAGATACTATTTAAACTATACTGAGCTAGACAATGACATCTCTGAATTCAATAATGAAATGCCTTTAACTGAAAATTGAGTGTTTAATCTTATTATTATACATTACTGACACTCTATCCTCCAACTTGATACTGTTAAGTGCTTTGACACAATCTGTATTGTTAAAAGCGCTATATAAATAAAGGTGACTTGACTTGACTTGACTTAACTGAAATTGAACAAATGTTTTCTTGTCGTATCAGCTGGGCTAGTGGCTCGAGCGACAGTGCAAATAGCATGGGGGATAACGGGCACCCTTGTCTGGTGCCACGTTTTAAATTAAAAGGTAAAGAATGCACCCCATTGGTTATAACAGAAGCCGTTGGGTTTTTATATAATACCTTTATCATATTCACAAAATTTGTTCCAATGCCAAAAGCCTCCAAGATAGACCAGAGGTAGTCCCACTCCAGTCTGTCAAACGCCTTCTCCACGTCCAAGGAGAGAACTGCAGCTGGAGTGGGACAAGCTCGGGATTCATGTATGACATGCAGTAATCTCCGGATGTTATCTGCCGCCAATC
Source organism: Aspiorhynchus laticeps (assembly GCA_023376895.1). Classification (NCBI taxonomy): domain Eukaryota; kingdom Metazoa; phylum Chordata; class Actinopteri; order Cypriniformes; family Cyprinidae; genus Aspiorhynchus; species Aspiorhynchus laticeps. Next base: position 575,678 of record JALXFT010003338.1, on the reverse strand, counting down.
TACCTGGCATGAAGCCGGTCTGATCTGGATGAACCAATTTGTTTATATATCGTTGTAATCGCAAGGCCAAAATTCTAGCATACATTTTAATATCCGTATTTAACAAGCTAATGGGTCTGTAATTTGCACAGTTTGAGTGATCTTTCCCTTTTTTGGGTATCAACGATATAAGTGCTGTATTCAACTGTGGGTGAAAGGCCCCAGCTTCTACTGCCGCGTGAATGGCCGTCAGGAAGACAGGACCGAGTAGATCAAAATATTTAAGGAATAACTCTACAGGGATCCCGTCTAAACCTGGCGCCTTGCGTTTGTTAGCACCTTGTAACGCCTCTTTAAGTCCCTCCAAGGTAACAGATATATAGAGTTTAGAAAAGAAGTCAGAAAATGCAGAGTTAATTTCTTTGCTATTCCTAACCAGTCCTTTGGATGGGTGATTGATTATATCAATGCATGCTTTCGCTTGACTTTGTTTCAATCTGAGGGCTAAAAGTTTGCTAGGTCTAGCACCATTAAAGTAATAGTTCTGTCTGGTTCTATGAAGTACAAATTCTGCTTTCCTTCTCAGAAGATCATTCAGTTCAGCCTTAAGGGTTTGAAGCATCTTAAACACCGAATTGGAAAATGAAGATTTTAACAAACATTCAAGTGATTTACATTCTTTTTCTAAATAGTCAATTC